>DVZN01001440.1:0-10177 GCA_018237365.1 Caria ino melicerta
CGGATTGCACTAAGCATGACATAAGACAAACTTTACTAAGAATGTCTTAATTTTAAGTGCTATCTAAAATATACATTATTTTGAACCAATAAAGAGGTTTAAAGATGACCTAAGGTTGGTGCAATGAGTCATGTCGCTAAGTCAGTTTTAAATTATTTAAGCGATGATCGATATAATGCTATTTCATATCTCCATATCAAAAAGTGGAGATAGAGCTATACATAGTGGGCAAAATGAAGGATAGATTGAAAAGGAGTCAATTAAGTTTAGTTTTAGACACGCTCGGGCATAAATGTGGTTGAACCATACATATTGCAAGGGCGTGATGTGGGGCGGCACGTACCAAGGTCGTTCTTGCCCTTCTTGTAGCAGTCGCGCGCCGACACGAGCGCGGCCTCGGCGGCGCCGGGCGCGGAGGTTTCGCCCGCCTCGCGGATATGGCTGGCCGCCTGCCCCGCGAAGTCGTCCTCCTGCCACCCACATTTGCACTTACATGTCGAAGGTTCCCAAACACCTTAAATATCGGTGGAGCCACTTCCTAGACTTCTACCATATTCTTTTTACGGAGGCCGTATAAGTATGTCTAGATTTGTACACACCAGAAGGCATTTAAAATACCGGTTGCCTTACGCTCCAAATTAAAACGTATTCAATGGCAAGCACTGAAGTTATAACAGCATAATAGTCAAGGCGGTGGTGCTAATCGGGGCGTCTGTTGCGAAACTTTGCTACCTAGTTAAAGCTCACGATGCTAATGACTGTAAACCTATGCTCACTCTTACGACCTGCACGGCAGGTATACAGTTGGCCTATTTTAAAGAGTAGACCGCACCAACACGGACTCCCATACTGTCTCACCTTCTTGATAAGCTGGTTAATCCCTGCCCGGGTAAATTCCTGTACAGGATGTAAGATATATAATACATATTGAATTGTTACATATTTTTCTCTAATACATATTAAAACTTAGTTTGCTATGAGACATGTACAATGTGGTGCCATACTGGTGACATTAATTGAACATACGGGATGTACTAGAGGCCAGTAATTAATAGTAAATTATCTGTGATCATTAATTTTAAAAAAATCCTAATATTTTGGTTACATTATTTATTTATTTTTGTTCAATTTACTATTATTTTTCAAATACTGACCTCTACTACAACCCGTGTGTTCCATTAAGTTCGCCAGTGTGGCGCCACGGTGTATATAAAAAGTAGTTATTTTTTATTAGTACGTAGTAAAAATATAATAAGACGCGATGTTTTAGGTTAGTATAAATCTCAGTATTCTAACATTCTCAAACCTGTACACCAATCATCGGGTGATTGACGAGGTTTGTTACGTACGCTTGGCGGTCTAACGACTGACGTCAATTTTTATGAGTGTTTTTATAAATTCAATACATTAACAAAATGAAATTACCTAATAGTTTTGTATTTCTGTAGATTTGTTCGAAAAGGTTGTCGAACTCGAGTCACGAAAGGGTTTTTGAACTTGATGCACTTTAACTTGCATTCAGTCTGCCATCGCTGTAGGTCAAATTATATTTAAATTACACTACAAATAGAGGACTCCATTGTTTATTCAAACTGTACAATTCTTCTATAGTGCAGTAGCAGACGTAAATCCGAATCGATGGTTGTTAAAAGATGTCGCTCAGTCACAAATATTGATAGTATTGAAAGTAAAACATTTTTTTGCATATTTATTTAGGGAGCACCACAGTCAAGATGAGCCGAAAACAAAAGCAAGTGAGGGCACTGAATACATTTTCTTAAAACGTTCATGTGGGCGTTAAAATATTTATATTTTTGCTTTGGGTAAAGATAGGGGCTCAAATTTATTGGATAAAGATAAAATGACAAACTTAAAAAATATTTTATGTTTAAATTAAAATACTTTAACTGGTGGGGATTCTGTGAACTGGTAGGTGGGGGGATTGTGGGATTGATGGGAAGATTGGTGCCAAACCTCCTCATCAAAATTCACCAGGCTCTAGCAGTCCCCCCACCATTCCCCACCATGGGGATTTCGTGAGGTTGGGCGGCGTTAAATGGAGTGGAGGCAGTGAAGTTAAGTCAAATGGATTCGAGAAGAGTTTATTAAAAATAAAAACGCGTGCGAAGTCGCTGGCAACAGCTAGTTATGACTATGAATATAATATGTGTTCTAGTACAAGCCATTTCTGGAGATACCCTTACAAACATTAGTGTAAGCTCCACGAGATGTAAGGCCTTACAATAAATTAAATCCCCGCGAAACAAAGACAGTCTAAATTCCCTCTCATCCCGTTCATGTCAACTGCGTTACTCAAGGAAATCTAAATACGTTAGGGCTCATTTGACGGATCCAGTTACACTAATCTTACCCTCATCAAACTGATATCAAGTTTATCGCTTCATATCGTTACAGTAATTTGGTAATGGAATACATAATTTAATTGATTGAAGCAAACAATTAACTAAGTACTCGTATGTAAATACTATTATTCAATTCCTTCCAACATTACAAAAAAATCCATTAACACCAAGTTTGGGTATTATTGGATATTTTTTATAATATCGGAAGGCAAACAAGCAGACGGATTCCCCGATGATAAGAAATACACGCCGCCTATAGACACCAAAGGTGGAAATGGTGCGTTGTCAATCTGAGCTCGGTACGTTAGACATTGTACAAACGTAAGTTTACCGGCTACCTTTACTTCCCAACTGAAACACGTCAATGGCAAACACTGACATTTTGGCGTCAGAAATAGGGAAGGCGGTAAATTATGTTTTTATTAAATTATGTTTTTTTAATAATTTGCATGATTCGCTCCAAAACTCTACCACTTAAAACGTGTGAACAGTTGAGTAATTCACGTAGTTAAGCCGTACCTATCACGGCCACATAAGGTCCTACCGCGATAATGGAATTGGTAATATCATGTTATTTCTATAGAATAAGGATCACGAACCATAAACGAGAAAAAAGGTTCCTCATATTATTTGTCTACTACTTTCTAGTGGACGAATAATCTGAGGAACATTTTCGAAGATTACCCGAAATACACAAACAAGCAGACAGCTGATAAAAGATATTTAAATTAAAGAATGACTTTTACTTAAATACGTTATGTATATATATTTTCACACAAACTTATTACAAAAGCTGTTATTTTGATATTACAAACAGACATTTCAATTTTGTTTATTTGTACAGATTCTAATAATTTGTAAACAGTTTTTCATATTTAATGTAATCAGTTATATCAGTATATATCCGTCATATAACTGAGAAATGTAAATACACAAATTAAAAGTATAATATATGCGCTATTCGGAATGTTTTGTGTAATAGAGCGGGCGTAGTAAACGGTTTCATTGCTAATAAACTATCTACGCATAAACAATGGCTGTGCTAAAACGTGGATGGATGCGAAGTGTTTTACGAAAATAAACAGGATGTTACGGGGATTGTTTACGTGGGCCTTGGACGGCCAAGTTAGGAACACCTCGAGGGCCTGTTCATAAGCCTAGACCGAAGTATATTCATTAATCAGAACTTTGGACTACCTTGTGTATCTTACAGTGGCAATAAAAACTTTATTCACATTGAACATTATAGCTATCAAATTTATTACTTACCTAAAATAACGTTGTATCAGCCAAGTTATTTGAATATATTTTATGTAGAAAAACTTAAGTAATAGCTCACATATATTCACTCCTAATCTCTTGCGGTGTAGGAAGAGAGTATCGTGTGCTGTGATACGATTTCTAAATACATATTATCCTAGATTCCTCCACATTCACTACTCTTTTCATACAAATGCGCCGGTTTCGGAGACTCGTGACATTACCCTCGGATCATACATGTGAATTGGTCGTAGAATGTCAACCTGGGTCTTTCTGGGTATCTGTGGCCATCCACACAAACTTTAAAAAGCTTTACACATTTATAAAACGATTGATTTGTTGGTCGTGTCTTATCGCGATGGTCCGAGGTTTTTGAACATTAGGCCAAGTGCCTTTAGGCCTGGCAGTTCATAACAATTTTTTATGTCTCCGACAAAGTGGCTTCTGACTAGGGGGCGCACTTATGGTTCACC
The DNA here is from genome assembly GCA_018237365.1 of Caria ino melicerta. Classification (NCBI taxonomy): domain Eukaryota; kingdom Metazoa; phylum Arthropoda; class Insecta; order Lepidoptera; family Riodinidae; genus Caria; species Caria ino. The sequence goes on from DVZN01001440.1 coordinate 4,097, forward strand.
AATCTAGGTATCTACTGACCTACCTAATATGAGTATTTCTATTATATTATACACTTCCGCAAGAAAACTCACATCCCAGCTTCAGATTGATAAAGTGAGTTCAACGTCATTAATGTGCTGGCGACGTGTATTTCTTGTCGTAAATAATTAGTTTGTCTGTTTATTTAACTTCTAATATTATTATCAGTTTTCTCGTCAAACATTTATGTGGCTATTATTTCCGTATTTTTTTATTATTATAAGATAACTTTTAGTCTAAGTATTATCAATTTTATTGTAAACATTTTGATCGCTAACAATTTACAGATGAGTATCGTCACATAATAGTTGTGAAACGCGCAGATACAAAAGTTTATATCGCCAATAAGAAGTACTTAAGCATTCAAATCGAAATGCATACGAGTATATGAAACAGCACCAAATAAATTTAAAACGGACAAGTAATGGCCCATAAAGTGAGTCTATTAAGTTAGGGTCGATCGTACCCTACACAAACACAGTGCGATCCTTAATGCTTTGAACTTTATGATAATCCTTGTGTATGCGACGCGTGCCGGCTTCGCTCGTCTTGCCAATTTTGCTCATAATATTATATCTTTATCCGTCTGAAATATCGTTGTTGTAAAGTGAATGCACTGATTTCCATTAATTTATATTAAAATGTTTGGTTGATTGGAGTAACCTTCATTTTATGATTTTATTTTATTCGAAATTGTCATGTTTGTATAAAAAAAGTAATGAATATGGAGAAAGGTAGGGAAGTGTGTATCTATTTATATATGTACAAAACCATAATCTTTATTACATTTTATTTAACATTACTATAAAACCACATAATATAATTTTTTTTTCATTAAGTGATTATTGAAAATATTTACAGACACTCAAATATACTTACTTATCCAAAAGAGTTGCGACGGGAATGTTGATATAACTTAGAAAAACTAGCTTTCCTTATCGTTGTCGAGACTAAAACAAAATAGCAAGCAATCTGTTTATTCCGAGTGCGTAGACACCGTGAGTCTACAAAGCAGTTTAGCATAAGCTAACTTTCCCCTTCTTTCCGTGGCTCCGTAGTTTACAACTACTCTGCTTCATAAAACAAACCAATCACGTAACTTCCATAGCTTAAAATTTCAACGAAACGCAATTTGAAAATGCATGTAGGTAGGTGAAATTTTTATAAGGCAGCGTCTAGACAAGGGTCATAAACGCTTTCATAGACACACCCTGCTGTGTGTGACAGGGGGCGCGACTATCTATTATAAAGTGTCATTAGTCTTCTACGAAGTGACAATTAGTTTTGGACGAAGGAAAACGTAGAGGCGGCAATAGTGCAGTGTAATTTTATTGCCAGGATAAAGTGTTTGCAACGTATTTTAAATCATTTTTACTTACCGAATAGTAGTTTCCCGCAACTTCTTCTGCGTGTTCACGAATAACTTCGCTTCCACTACGTTAACTGTAACAAAAAACAACTGATATAGGTTTTAAATGGTAAAAGATTATTGAAATCATTCGGTAATTTCAGAGTGTATTGCAACACAAAAACAACATAGAAAGAATTAATAGATAAATATTTTTTGCAATCACTTTGATTTTTACAGAGAGTATTATAGACAGACATCTATACTCATATGATAAAGCTAAACAGTTTGTTTGTTTTAATATACTCATTTCAACAACAACTAGTAGAGTTTAAAGAAATATTTCGCATATGACAATCCAAGTCTTGAGGAAGATTTATGAGCTATTTAAATTATCCTATCAGTCTCGGGTGTAATTAAAACTCGAGTGAAATTACGAAAAACAACTAGTACAATATAAACAAAGAAATCTTTCGTTTTTGTAATATTTATATAAGGATAACTCCTTCGATTTCAGTTTATTAGGTTTTCCTGCGCTAGAGCCATGTTTGTATCTTACGTTTAACGAAGTGGGACGAGTTAAGAACAAGTTAGCTTTCTTGTAACATAATAGAAACATATGCGCAGACAAATAGTAAGCTTTCGAAGAATAATGCAATGATTTTAATGTGATAAGTAACTTTTTTTGCTTATAAATAATTATATTTTTGTAATAAATTATAACCAGCCAGTGTCTCATACAGAAAAACTTTTTTTCGCATTACTTTCTGAGTGCCCTGGTAATGTTTTTCTTAAAATTTTAATTTTAATTATTCATGTTTAACAAGGAATAAAAAATAATCGTAGATCAACTTTGATTGCCGTTGTAAGAACTAGTCCAGCAATTCCAAACGGTGGGCCACGAAACTCTGTGGTTCCACGGTCACCGGTACCGCGATCTCCGTCCGAAATTTAATACTAAATAAAATACAAAATAGTTTTATGTGGAAAAAACATAAATTATATTTGATTAATCTTATAAAATCCTCAAAAAAGTATTTTTCTGAAAAGATACATGACCATAGCTAAAGCAATAAATAAAATCAAATTACAAGGTAAGCATTTTGGTTATCAAAATAAATGGATAGTGATGTGTCAAAAAAGGATGATCAATTAGGGTTCCGTGGCCAAATAAAATTAGGAACCTTTATATTAGGTCCCAACTGGAACGTGAACTGCAACGTGGAAAAATCGTGTCAAACGCTATCTTCTATATTTCGAATAGTTTATTTCAAATGAGTGTGTTTTTATTGGATAGTTATTGATAAGTTTAAATTTGACCAAAAAAAAATATAAGAATTCCACTAAAAATATATTTCAAGAGAAATAAAGTCCATATTTAGGCCACATGGCAGAAAAGTAAATAAAAATAAAATATACCCTTTTATTACGTATTTTCTTATTAAGCTCTGTAATTGGTCCTTGAGCAACCATTAGTGAGCAGCAATCGATGTATTGTAACAATAATTAACGAACTATCTTTGGCTGCGTCTGCGAGTGACGGGCGTATTGCGAACTAATGAACAAAAGACAGGCGAGGTAATTAATGTTACATCTATGTGAGCCATATACTCGATCACATATTGTATTAACTATACTAATATTAATCTACATTTGTTTATTTGTGTAATGGATAGTAATTCGAATTGCCGGTTCACGGAGTATAATCAAAAAGCTTTTAGGTGTACTAATTGTACAACGCTATAATCATTTGCACGCAAATAAACTATATCTATTGTCGTTTCATTTAGATTTTTAACACTATTAAGATTCTGCTATTTAGAAACTTAGCGAAAATATATTAATTATATCTTAAACTAGCCCATCAGCTACACGTCACTCAGAGAGCGATGGAAAGGTCTATGCTCGGGATCTTGCTCTGGGATAGAGTGCGAAACTAGATTATCAGACAGAAAACCAAAGTTAAGGACATAGTTCAGGAGTGTAGCAAACTGAAGTGGCAGTGTGCTGGTAATATCTGTCACAGAACGGAGGGTCGGTAGAGTAAACGTGTTCTCGAATGGTGACCCCGGCTCGTTATACGTAGAGTTGGACGCCTCCAGCCAGGTGATTCAATGACTTGAAGTAGATAGCTGGTGGTGGCTGGCTGGTATAGTGAAAACGGGAGATTGGGTCATATTGCGTACTTTGGGGGAGCCCAACAATATACTGCATTGGGTTGATGTAAAGTAAGGTATTATATACTAAACTATCTTGTTAAATCACTGTATTTATTGATGAAAAATTCTATTCATTCTAAAATCTGTTGCGTAGTTTCAAAATCTAAGCAGATAGCGGAAAGCACTTTCTTCATGTATATTGTATTAATAAATATTAGCCGTAGGTAGGTATATATCGACAGAGTAGAATATCACCATCGCATGTCTGCGCGTGGGTGTTGTAACAGGCGACTGAGTGCCCGTCTGAAGGGTGGGCAGCAGCGACTCCCGGAGTCAAGACCGTCTATAACAAACATGCATTGCGGTTATCAACCCAACTGTTCAACGTGGTGACTATGGGGAAGGCATACGTCCAGCAGTGGAGAACAATAGGCTGACGTATGTATAGATAAAATGATATGAATAAAATAAATAAAGCCAGGGTCAAATTAATACAATTATGGGTAGGTCAGATATTAATAGAAGGTATAGCGCTTAGCGCTATAAGGTATATTTCATCCTAAGATTGTCTTCACTAGCAAGCCAGGGGAAGTGTTATTGGAAACACAATTAGCAGGCCATTAGACCATTTCTGATTACCAGCTAACTACAGTAGGAGAACATTAATTGATTTTCATCCTTCTGCCAATGTCAATAGAACTTGAATTACTCCATAGATTATTTTCATTAGTGATTGTTTTCTGTGTGGTCTAAGAAAGCATTTTATTTTCTTTATTGCCTTTAATTAAGTACTAGAAGAGTGTCGCATTTGCCACCAAGATTTTGTATCTGCGAGTAAATCTCACTATCAAGAAATCTATTTGTTTGTCTTTCATTTTTACAAAAAAAATAGAACCCGCTTAAGCACACCTCTGTTAACACGGGGGGTGTTATCGAGGTAGAATAAGCAGCAAATAATAAGCTATTTAGCATTTAGCTATGATATCTTAATTTTTTTATCTATTTTATTCCAACAGCACTGGAAGCCAATTTCCGATTGTGTTGGCTGACCGCAACAAAACTGCTAAGATTATATTTAAATATTTACGTACGTTTCCTATTACTCATCATAAGCCAGTATGAGCTTCAGTTTAGCCGCATAGAGCGATTTGGTACAGGCAAAAATTGTCAGTTTGCTCTACCGTCATTCTGATGATATGACTTCACAGACTGTCGATGCGTAGCGGCCTTTACAATACTCGGGACGTATCATTTATGTGCATTGTTAAAGTTATGTTCCAGACACCATGATTACATTACAAGAAACCATTATACACTAGGGAGGCCGACGTCCAGCATCAGACTGCAACACGCTTTATAATGAATCAATGGTAAACAAAGTTTGTTTTAAGAAGTCGGTTAAAAATAGGTTAATGTTAAATATTGACTAGGGTTGATATTACACTCACCGTTATGAAACTGTGGCAGCCATAAAAAATGGCAGCGCACAGAAGCCGGGACAAGGCCGGCTGTAAAATTAATATTACCCCTACGACAAAATATGTTACGCTTTCGCAGAGCGCGGTTGGTATGATTTGTTTCTGGTAATATTTACTTATTCCGTTACGTTTCCTTTCTTTTGTTTTACAGAACATTATTGCCAAAGAAAGCTTATTATATATACTATATCAACAATAACCAAGCTTAATAAGATGAATGAACTATTTATCAATATAAGTGTATTTGTTAAAAAAATCTAGATAAGTATTTATTCACTATTCAGTTTGTAGTGACCAGTTTAAAAAACTTTATAAAATCTAAATGCCACGACTAATAATGAATATTTTTAACGCAGTAAACTGTAAAAAAGCCGACCTCAAGGATCATACGCCATGGCAAACATATCCTTTAAAAAATCCAAATCGGTCAATAAATGTCGGATGCTTGGAGGTAAGTAACTTTAAAAATTAACCTGGACTGAGATCCATATTGTAACGGTCTAGGAATATTTGATGCTGCAACGATAGCGCCAAACACACTAATTAAAACACACCTTCAATCAAAACATTAGTTATTTAGACTATTACCGTATATGCTTATAACTTCGCCGTATGCCTACCGATTTCGCATTTCGCATCATTAGGGCAATTATTATCATATTCCTTCTATTTTCGTTAAATAAATAAATACCGTCACGTCCATGTACCCTGGAAAGGGTAGGCAGAGGTACATACTAGTATGCACCCATGAGTAGCCGACGATTTTTGGTCCCATGATGTGATGGGTGGCAAGTCCGTCGCCAATCGAGCACAAATCCAATCCAAGGCAATGTTATGTTTTTCAGAAAACTGAAAAAAGTTATGAATTTATTCCTAAAAAAAGAATTAAAAGCAGTTCATGTTATCAAATATACCGTGGTGATTTGTAAAATAAACCATATTTTGACCGTCTCGCTGGCCGAGTGTTAAGCGCAGTAGCCGTTGACGAATAGCGGACTCTGGTTCGATTCCCGACGGGGGCGGGCGTTTGTGTGATGAACATAGACGTTCGCATTTCCGGGTCTGGGTGTTTATTAA
>DVZN01001441.1:0-10176 GCA_018237365.1 Caria ino melicerta
GCCAGATGTTCCACGTGTGTACAGTGGGGCAACAAGACGAACCTATGGATATTAAATTCCTATGCCTTAATGGCACAGTATTTGATCAAGTAAGTTAAAAACTAAAATTAATTAATGATGCGTAAATGGTATCTGGCTTCAAAATAATTTTCTTCAAAAGAATAGAGGTTTAAGCTATGATATATTATAAAGCTATAGATGCGTTATACGCGCCTAATTTTGACTAGAAAAAGTAAGGCAATTGCTTGTAATTTGCTAGTTTCATCTATCAAAATATTTCAACAATTAGTATTAAAAATGCCTTTCTATGTTTACAAAGCTTGAAATAGTTATACAACCGCCGTAAATTCTTCAAAATAATAGACGTTTAAGCTATGATATTTTATAAAGCTATAGATGCGTTATACGCGCCTAATTTTGATTAGAAAAAAGGTATTTGCTTGTAAATTACCAGTTTCATCTGTCAAAATATTTCAAATTTTACTTATTTTATGCTATAATTATAAACATGTACCAGAATGTAAAACAAGACACTTTTAAATGTCAATTTGTAGGCAGGCAGGCAGTATCTATAGCTTTTTTATAATATATCATAGGGTTTAACATATAAACTGGTATACTCTTGACTATGAAATTAATAAATAGTTTTTTTAAGTTTTTAATAACTTTATTCAAATATTACTATTTACAATTATTTATATATTATTGCCAGCTCTTGATTGCTTGGCTGTCTTGCAATATTCGACGCTGCAATAATAGACGCAAAGTATGCAAATTTTGGTAACCCCTACATCTCGCTATCAAAATAATTTAGGTCGTTAGCATTTATACAACTACAAACTCGCTTGATGAACTGCGACCAATGTCCAATTGCTGGTGACTTGGAAGAAAACGTTACCTATATAAAAATATATTTGCTCCTACTTTGTTACTTCAATGACATATGTAATAAGATTTTTTTTAATAACATTAGAAGGCAAACAAGCAGACGATTTTCTGATGGTAAGAAATATACACCGCCGCCGCCTATAGACACCAAAGGTGATAATGGTGCTTTGCCAACCGAAAGCCGGGATGTCAGGCCTCGTGCCAAAGTAAGTTTACCGGCTACCTTACCCTTAAACCAGAACACGTCAACTGCAAGCACTGGCGCTATTGCGACAGAAATAGGTAAGGCAGTGCTATCATTTCTCCCGGGTGAGCCCTACCACCTAGTAAGCGGTCACGGTGTTAGTGACAGTAAACCTGTGCTCGCCTTTTACGAGCTACCTGGCAGGAAGGCTGATGAGGCAGGAGCCCGGACCAACACAGGGTAAATAGTAATAAGATAGTAAAAGAATAATCAATCAAGGCTTTTTAAGGGTTACATAAACAAATATAATATATATAAAAACCACAAATACGAATTAAAAAATAAGGAATCCAGTTAAAATTGTATTTTTTTTTTCAGGAAACAAGAGTATGCGAAAGAGTAGATGAAGTGGATTGCACAAAGTCTGAGAAATTTTACAGTCTTAATTTAGAGCTTTATGGCAGCACAGCGCCACCAATAATAACGCCAGAACCAGCGAAACCTCAATCATCAACTACTGAACAAGCACAACAAAACAAATACAGTACTCCTAAGCATACACAACCAGATCCATTTACTAACGAATCTCCGACCACACCGGAAAAAATTAACCAATCAACTGATGCCATTGATTCCACTGAAGATCCCGTACAAGATTATAAAAGAGAAGATTATAAGAGTTCATCGGAGCTTCCTTCCAGTTCAGCTAAAGACGATACGGATTTAACTGAAGGTAAATACACAATATTAAATTATTTTTAATATAAAAATAAAGAATTCTTTATAACATAAGATTTCCATGCTAGCCTAATAAAGCATCTTGTAAAAAACAATCAAATACTGTTTTTATATCACTAGTATCTATTTCATTTATAAGAACATAAGTGACTTGAGACTAAAGATACGATCGTTTGATTCGACTGCAGGCATAATATAAGTGCTTAGCCTCATTTTATTAACAAGGCTTGACAAAGCGAAGAACTTTTAGGATAACGCATCTATTTCTATTCGTGGTGGTTTTACAATCCGGGAATCATCTGTATGTTTGACAACTTTGACACCAAAGGTCAAAATGAAAAATTATTTACATCACTTCATAAGTTGCTTTTCAGATAGTTCAAACTACACTAGTGTCAACTTCAAGACAGCTTTTGATTTTTACTTAAAGTTTACAAATGTGTAGCACAGAATACGCACCAATAAAAATACACTTTAGCATTACACTGACTACTTAAACCTATATACCAGAAAATTATAATAGGAAAGGAACTTAAGTAAAGGGGTGATGCATGTGCGTATACCTTATCTATTTCTGTTGCCAGATTGACAGTGTTTACCGGTGCCGTATCCGAAATACGTCAATGGTAAATCTGGAAGAGTGAGATAGCTGAAAAATTACTTTTGACAAAGTCTAAAAACCGGGCTTTAAGTTGGCAACGCACCATTAATATATGTGGTGTCTATAGATTGCGTGTATTTGTTGGTTTCAGAGAGTTTGTTTGCTTGTTTGCAGTCTAATATTATGAATATAACATCATAGCTAAGACAAAAAATCGAGTATGGTTAATACGTCTAAAAAAAATCGATGCACATTTAAGCGAAGTTCTCGATAATAAAAGTACTTAAGCTTTATTTAAACCTTCACCCGTAACTCTCAGTAAAACTTTATAAACCTGGTAATTTTATCTATATCTCAATAGATTTTAATACTATGATACTTCTTTCAGAATACGACGAAGAGGAAGAAGCTATCGATAGCCAAAACTCGGATTACGAGGAAGATTATTCACATTTATTAACAACGACGACTGTGCAAGCTATTACAATCCCAGCTTCCTCTACCAAACTCCCATCTACTACAACTACAATGTTAACTTCAAGTACACGCCAACCAGTAATACAACAAATAATTACGTCTACTGCACCTTCTTTTCAATCTTCACTGACTCCTTCCTCTCATACATCTGTTAATCCTACTATAACACCATCATCTACAGTAGATCCATCTTTATTATCTCCACAAGAATTTATTTACCGCCACAGAGGTCCAGGCTCAGAAGCTATTTCATTTCAACGTCAAAGCTTTCGTCCAGCTGATGGTATTTATATAACTCACGCTCCTCCACAACAGTTCGATCATTTCCAATACGAATCTTCTAGAACAGCACCACGTCCAGTATCTCGACCGGTGCCTTTTGTACAACGAACTCATCCAACACCATATCGGGCTACGACTATAGACCCACGTAATCAGGTATTACGTCCGGTGTCTACTTCTTCTGAACGACATGAAACAACTATTAAACATCGCCCGCAAAACTACCCCGTTCATCATTTACCACCACAACAACAGTTACCTTTCAACCCTTTCTATTATGATAGAAAACGAAGTGATGATACTGGTGTAGAAAATAAATCTGCTTTATCAGCGCGTAGTGTAGCACCACCTACAGATACGGAGCGTCCTTTAACGAAATTTAAGAGTCCACCAAGAGTGATTGTCACTGCAAGTGCTTCAGTGAGTGATAGTAATGGAAAAAAATTAAATTATACAGTTGGTAATGTAGTCAGTGCCGTTAAACCAATAGTACCTATAAACTATGACGATTATAAAGAAACAGATCTTATATTTGATCCTTTCTTTCTTGATGTGCCAAAACTAACAGCAAGACGAAAAACTAGATCTAGTAATAAATATAGGAAAGTGTTTTCTGTGCCTGCAACTACTTCAGGAACAATTCTCATAGTGCCAGATAAGTATACAACAAATGCTCCTATAGCATCACAAGCAACTACTATTAAACAGTTTTTTAATACACTTCCTCCAACAACAGTTCGTTGGAGTCCGGAAGATTATGTTGATGACAATTATGAACCTCATGCTTATGTTCCTCCAGCTCCTCCATTAGCAATATTATTAAATCAAAATACTCCAAAGCCTTGGTTACAAGAAAGCCAACATATAAATAAATTAATGAAAGATAAAGCCAACGAACTTAAGTCAAACTACGTATCGAAGTCAAAATCTCCCTCGTCAGAAGCGCGTAAGATCTCTAGTCAAAGTGGGGCCCTCGAGGCTGCGGTACAAACTACAACACCGCCTCACATAGAAGTGCCCACCTGTATTACTTCGCGTTCTACTGACTGTCGAACACGTGCCTAATGATAACGATTAGCTCATTTAACTTAATAATGATAATTCCATATTTAAATAGGTAGTAAAATTGTTAATTTGTAATAAACATTTTTGTAAAAAGTGTTATAATAAGAGTCACTGAGAGAAATTGTACCACGTTTTTTCAAAATAATATATCTATTTTGTAGATCTTTAAATTGATCATATCATGATGTGTTCTAAAATATTGTCAACTAGCGATATGTATATCATTACCAGCCATGGTAGGCATTAAATTAATACCATTTAATACATATCATGTTAAATGTTAACAGCCAGTTGAATTGGACCATTAATTACTCTATGAATTTGACCATATCTTGACATTAAGATGTCAATGTTTAATTGATATATGACCAAATAATATGAACTAGTATAGGCATAGAAGGAAGATGAACTACACAAATATAGCCATTTCTTTTTTCCAACAACCAGTATATATGTTCCAGAAAGAAATATATTATAAGTACATATATATTGTCAAAACTGCAAGTGTATCACAGTAAACGTCAAAATTAGTTTTACTTTCTATATTTACTCTAGTGAGAGTGGTTATCTTTTGTACGCTCTTGTGACGTAATGAGAATGACCGTTTTCTTGATCGTATGGCTCGTTCTATGCCTAGGTTCATAATCTTAGGATGTGACAATTTACGTGTGGCTATATTATTAATGTAGAGTATTCTTATTATAATGTAAATTATAGCAGTTATGTATTTAAAAAACATATTTTATTACTTTACCATTGTTATAACGTAAAAGATGTTTTATGTGCATTTTCCTATTAATTTTTAAAATAAAGGCCGGCGTCATAAGTTGTCACAAAAGCAAATTGAAACTATTATTTTACTATAATTATAACTGATGTTTAATCATTTTTTATCCTAGATTTGGTTATTTATATCATCAAACGATATGAAAATTGATCTAGCCAGATAACGTCATGATATGGCAAGATTGTTCTTCAATGAAATATGGCCAAATCTTCTCACTTGAAGACATCACGAAGAGATCAATTTTGAGATAAGGAGATCTAATGGGACAACATCATAGCATCATTATTACTGTCATTATGACGTCACGTCATTCCATCTAACCAATAGCTGCGCTAGGATTTTAAATTATGACGTCATTACGACAAAAGCGAGAGAATAATACCGATTAGACTGTTGTCCTTCTAGACCCCAGCTACGCCATCTGCATGGTTTTATAAAAATTGTACATAAATATAAATATGTCATAAATTTCACATTTAATCTAATTATTGAAATTAAAGACTCGTACTTGGCAATTTTTTTAATTTTGTAAATATATATGTTAAAATATACATTAAGTTTCTACTGACATCTTTTATTTTATTTATTTAATCCTAACCGGAGAAGTTTGATAATCCTTTTCCACCTCTTCTCTAGCCAATAAATAGTGATGTTACAATGATCCCTTAGATCATTAGGTAAATGGTCATTCTAAATGCTCGAAACACTGATCCCTGATTCTATGCTTGCTGCAGCCATGTCTAAATATAGACTCAGTTTTTTTAAGTTTCTCGTGCTTCTAATTATACCGGCTACCGCTATCTTATACACATAATAATATGAATTGTGGTATAATATAGAGGAATGAGTATTAAAATATCCCCCTCTATCCTCAACAGAGAGGACGTTTTTAAGGAAAACGAAACCAGGTGGCAAATAAATTTTGTAACATACTGTAAAGAACGAAAAATTTTACGGCGCCTGTGGGGATTGAACCCACGTCTCCAGCGTACCGGGCTGTTATTCTAACCACTACACCAAGGTGCAGTGGTCAGCACCCGTCGAATTTATCGTTCTTATTCTTTTTATCAATCACGTAGATTGTAATGCCCTTTATTTGTAATGGAATGAAGTTGAGTCAAATGAAGTCGAGAAAAGTTTGTTAAAAATAAAAACACGTGCAAAGCCTCGGCCATAGCTAAAAACAAGTACATATGAAGAGATCAAATTGGGAAAAATAAAATGTATAACTAGCCCTGAAGATGCTGTGAAAACGCAACAGGTTGGCTTAAAATAAGCAATAAAATTTATTTGTGGATAAAGTACAAGTGTGTGTCTTTGTTTATATATACAAAGGAATTCCATCAAGTGCCGACTAAATAGGGTATAGAATAAATCATAATCCGAGCAATTATGGTTATTTATCAACTAATAGGAGATCACGGTATCGATATGATACGGTACTGAATAGTACGATCGTTTTCTAAAGGTCCAATCTACATGAGTCCAACAAACCTTTTTTTAATTAATGTCAAATTTGATAACTTGTGACATAAGACTTTTAAAAATTTAACCATCTCGAAATACATTTGTTCGAGTAGACACTATTTTTACATGATATTATTTTAAAAACTCTACAAAATGTTTCATAATCCAAGCATAATATTAAGTCTCAGGGAGATGATTGATGAGGCTTTTGGACAACCAGATGTAAGTATATTTTTTAAGTTTTCATTGGAGATAGCTTTAGCCCTATAGTATCAGCAGAGTAAACAACACCATGCTTTATCTGCCTGTAAAAATCGTAGAAGGCAATTAAGCACCCTTTCGAGAGGTGTGCAGCAACGCCACACCATGGTCTCTAACTAAGTGGTAGAGTTTTGAAGCGGCACGCCTGGATTGGTAGAGCTATTCCTGCCACCGTAATGTTAGTGCTTGCCGTTGACATGTTCCGGTTCAGAAAGCAACATAGCCGGCAAAGTTACATTAGCACAAGTCCTTACACCCCGGGTGCAGGTTGGCAGCACAATATTACCTCCTATACCAATGTTTTTTAATCTGCAAAATAAATATATATTGCAGGTCAACATAGTCAACTTTAAGCTCATTCAAGCTATACTTTTAATTTTGGCAAGACAACTTCGGGTTTTGGAACGGCGAGTAAGCGTTGAGCTTGGACCCGAATTAGTCCCAGTAGCTTCTACTCTATCCATCACAGAAGTTAAACTTCAAGCACAAACTAAAAGAAAAGGAAGACCTAGAAAATCTGACAAAGGAGCAAGCATTGTTAGAGGAAGCGTTGATGTAGTCAAAGCTACAACTAAATCTAAATCTGGTAAACTGGTTTCAATCGGTCATGACCAATCGCAGACCAAAAGCGAGGCAGAAATAAAACTATTATCATCTTTATTAGGTAAACCTAAGAAGTCTGCTGACAAAACAACCTCAGAAGATACAAAAATGTCCACTTTATCATCTTCAATAAGATCCTCGACTACTAAAACATCTTCTGATAAAACAAAAACAGCTAATGAAGATACGAAATATTCATGGGAGTCAAAGACAATAACTACCTCGGACCAAACAGAAACCAAATCCTCTTCACAAAGAATGACAACATTTAAAGAAAGTACTGAATATTCATCAGATAAAACAGCCATACTCATAACGTCTTCAGACAAAACTTCATCGGCCATAACGTCTTCAGACAAAACGTCTACTGATAAAACTTCTACAGAAAAAATGTCTACAACCAAATCATCTACAGCCATAAAGTCTTCAGATAAAACATCTTCAGCCATGACGTCTTCAGATAAAACGTCTACAGACAAAACTTCTACAGACAAAACATCTACATATAAAACGTCTTCAAACAAAACTTCTTCAGACAAAACATCTTCAGATAAAACGTCTTCTTATAAAACGTCTTCAGATAAAACAACTTCAGACAAAACGTCTTCAGACAAAACGTCAACAGCCCAAACATCTTCGGCGCTCACGTCTTCAGCCATCACGTCTTCAGCTATCACGTCTTCAGACAAAACATCTTCAGCCATCACTTCTTCAGCCATCACTTCTTCAGCCATCACGTCTTTAGAAAAAACATCATCAGACAAAAGGTCTTCAGACAAAACGTCTTCAGCCATCACCTCTTCAGCCATCACGTCTTCAGCTCTCACGTCTTCAGCCATCACATCTTCAGACAAATCGTCTTCTTTCAAAACATCTACCGAAGAAAGTACACGAAAGGTAAAATATCGTTCGTTTACCTTTATATTTAATTAGAATATTTTAAAAATACATATTTTTATTTATTTTAACAATATTGAATGATTTCTGAATATCGTATGATGTCCCATTTTGAATAAAACTTAGATGGTTTTCGGTTTCGATTCCTAATTTCATCATTAACTTTGGTAAAGATTTCGATGTATAATATAATTTTCACTTGTGTGTTATTTTAGTACATATAAGTACATTATTTATTACTTAATTACTGCGTAAGACTGGTTTTTACAAGTTTACCACTACGTATTTTGGTTGTGTATATAATTTACATTTTTGTATTTTATGTAAATTGTATAAATAAAATTTATTTAGTTTTCCACACAGAAATTCCATCACATGCTGGATGCAGTAGAGCAGCAAAGAGAACAGGAACTTCGAGTTATCCATCAGGTGCAAAAGTTTTTTGAATTGAGATTTCGTTTTTTGTTTTTTTTTCAGCATGATGCCTACGACGTTTTTTATTTTTATTTTATTTATGCTCACTTTGTCAAGGTAAGCAATACATTATTATATTTATTAACTTGTATGCGTACTTGCAAGATTTTAAGTTCTTATCTACACGTATGTAATTAATAATAAATATATTGTAATTATTATTACATATACTTATAATAGAAAGAAAATAAAAGTCATTGTTCTCTACCTGTAGATGTACCCGAAGGTTAGTTTCTTTTATCGTAGGTACCTCTATGTATTGTATATTATTTATTTAGCATTCTCTGTACCTTAAAAGGCAGAACGGATGTTAACACGATATGAATTAGATTTGCCTGAACTGTCGATATCGGATAATATTTTAAGAAAAAAGGGAAAATTAAATAAACAATTTTTATTGTTCCAGCAAAATTTGAATACGTATCAAAAGCCCAAAAGCATAATTTTAACCAGTGTTTGATAATGCAAACCGTCTTAACTGTAACTTCTTAATAGAGCCTAAACTTTTTTTTATGGTTTTAAAGATAATGGCTCGACACTTGATACGATACGATTGGCAAATATTTACAACTTACTTTACTCATCTATTTATTAATTTTAAACTTATTATTATTATCTATTTTGGCTGTAAGTTTAACACGTGTAAGGCTTTTTTTACATAAACAAAATTAAAATTAATACTCAAAAATTTCTAATTAAGCATTTAATTTCATGTCTTTGACATGTGGGCTAAATTTACTCTACGTATAATAAATGATTCTAAACACTCTTTATAGTATTTACTTACAAAAAAAACTTAAAATCTTCGCAGTTGCATATTAAAAAAAATTGAAAGTAATATATTTTGGTAACTGAAATTGAAGTGAAGTAATTTTTAATGAATAAAATCTTAATTTCAGAGAGCTGATTCGAGAGAGGAACGAGAAAAGTCACCAACACCAATGGCTTCTATGGAGTCAATGGGTACTGTATTTATTTTATCAAATTAAATTAAAAAAACAACTTAATTAGTATCGAGTATTTCGAGCTATGATAGATTTAAAAAAAAACTATAAATACGTTACCTGCCTACAAATAGATATTTAAAAGTGACATTTTGTTTTCTGGTAGATACTTATGATTATAGCATGAAAGAAGTAAAATTTAAGAATCCTTCCTACTAATATTATAAATGCGAAAGTTTGTCTGTATGTATGGATGTTTGGTACTCTTTTACGCAAATACTACTGAACCGTTTACGATAAGATTTGGTACGGAGGTAGCTGCAGACCCAGAATAGCACATAGGCTTTATCCCGGAGTTCCCGAGGGATCGAGATTTACACGGGAATGACGAGAGTTCATTTTGTCCCACGCGGACGAAGTTGCGGGCAACAGCTAGTCTAAAATACTTTCACATGAAAAGAGATATTTTTACCGGTGGTTGTATAATTATTTCAAGCTTTGTAAAGAC
>DVZN01001442.1:0-10172 GCA_018237365.1 Caria ino melicerta
TACAAACATAAGTAGGTAAAGAGCATCACAACATTCAACACAGGTTTTATAATAAAAATAGAAAAGAAATTACAAAATATTATTAGATACTACATCAAAATTGAATTTTAAGATTTAATTAAGTTTGTGGACATTCTTTAAAGTTTAAGAGATAGTATTTTAAGAAATATTTGCATGCCATTGCAATGGCAAATTAGGATTTAAAAACATATTTTTATAATTATAAGATTTGTGATACAATTAACCATATTTAAACAAATAAAAGTATTTTGATTATTTGATTTTGATAGTCTTAAGTTGCACCTTGCATTTCAGATTTATGTTAAAAAATATATCGGTAGTTACATTGACACTGGCAATGTAACTACCGATAAACTGGCAGAAATACACATTAGACCTAATAATCAGGGCATTATTACATTTATGATGTTATATGCCACATTATCTCCTACCATCAGGAGACTGGTATACTGGTATTCTATATCTTTTTGCAGTAAGAAAAAAAAAATTTAAGTGTGTAGGTAACAGATCACTGAGTTGATGTAAAACATATAATTGATGCAATACATGCCTATTGCCAATGCTTTTTTTTACTAATATTTACTTTATAAAGTACAGGGTCAAATCTAATAAAAAAAAACAACTTACTGTAGTTCCTTTTGATGGTCTTAAAGCTGTTTTACAAATATCATGTTGTTTACTATTTAAGAACGTTTTGAACCAAGTTTCTTCGGAATTTTTACATCTTGAAGTTATTGTAACAGACTGTGATATTTCTATAATGTTAGCTAAACTTACGCCTCGATATCCATATTTCTGGTTGCTACATTCTATATTGCTTGTCATGTATTGTTGCCCCACTAATGAAAAATCGTGTCTTGATATTCCGTTACCATTGTCTAAAACCTGAATTTTACATTCGTGAACACAAACACGTATAGCAATGGAAGTAGATTCGGCGTCCAAAGAGTTATAAACCTGTGTAAACAAAACATTATTATTAAAAAAAAACATAAATGCTCAAATGTAATAACTAGATTAATTTGTACCAGCTCCTCAACAGCTTTACTAAAACTGTGAACGTAAATAGGTGCACTTATTAAAGTTTGCAAATTACTTTGTACTTTTCCTAGAGCCATTACAAAATACTTCAGAAAATAAAATGAACTAAAATTATTACATACGTAACATGATTTAATGCAATAGCCGCATGTATTTTGTTTTGTAAATATTCGAAATTAGAACAAAACAAAAAAAGTTCAATTTGTTTTGGTTAAAGTATCAAGTTCACATCGCTTGCAATTACTATAATACGTACTTAATACCTATATTTCAATGGTATGAAATAAAAATATAATTAATGAGAATTTAATTAATGTTCTTTCCTATTTCATATTTGTTTACAATTTGCAATTTGCGAATTGCAAACTCGAGAGTCGAGGATCCAACGAATCACGATTTTCACATTTGCCGCCAACTTTTTTTGACAGATCCCACAACTTTTCTTCTTCTTCTCATTTTTCTGCTGGACATAGACCTTCCCTGTGTATAGAGGGTCAGTCCGGAAGGAGTGGGTGCTCACCTCCCGGACGAGCTGTTAATCGTCTTTTGCGATACCCACGGGCCGACATTGGGTGGTGGAATTCTGCTCTGCCAACATCCACATGACTTAACTTACAAATACTAACAGCTCATTATTTTTATCTTACCATAATAGCGTATTTAACACTTTGTTTCAAAAAAAAACATTGTTTCAAAAATTTAACTACATTTGAAGGAGAAATCGGTTAACATACATAAAAAATACAAACAGCCGAACGTATAACCTCCTCCTTTTTGAATGACGGTTAAAAACAGTATGTAATGTAGTTACAAATGTTTCGAATTCTTGGAATTACTACGCATGAGTCTTATACATGTAAACATACCAGTGTGTCTGCAATGAGTTTAATCTAGAAACTCACTAGCGTCTCCGTAAATTACTCGCTTTATTTGTATGAGAAATGTAGTTATTTCCGTAATCAATAGGAGCGATGTACACATTCTCATAAGAATAATTTACGGAGATGCTAGTGAGTTTTTCGATTGTAAACTCATAGTAGACACACAGTTCTTTAAATATATTTACTATTTACTAGAAAACCACATTAAAATAGGTTGCATGGTTTGAAAGATCTTAACATATATACGGCGGCGGCGGTGGGAAGAGTACTCGTAATACACTACATCAGAGGTTCCAAACTTTTTTCTTGTAGACCCCTTAAAAGAAATACATGTTCCAGTAGATCCTACATTTCTACATTCCGATTCTCCAATGCTCCATTTCCTTGTCTTTGAAAAAATGTGTTATGTGGAATCTACTACGTTTACCTACTCATAACTCGGAGTAACTATTTTGTATTGTACATTTTACTAAGGCAATAATATCCTCAAAAATTGTATAGCACTCTTTTCAAAGCCTCTACCACCATTTTTAACTAAAAAATATTTGAACAGAGAAATTGGTGATCAATGAACATATATAAAAATTCATACAGGTAGAGATAGATCCTTCTACTTATGAAATCGGTTAAAAATACTGAATGCCTTATACTATAGTATCCGCTACAATTGCGTATCATTTTTAAAAGTAGGTATAGCTACGGAAAAAATGTTAGCAGAAATAAGTAGTACTTATATGTAAAAACAAATTGTCAGAGTTACGTTTACGGTATAAGAAAGCGAACAAGTACATGGCTCTTCTGATGGTAAGAGGCCACGTACTGTTTAATACAGTGTTTTACACGTACTGTATAATACGTTACTGCTATATGGCCGAGTTAGTCATGACCGTCTCGCTAACCGAGTAGTGAGCGTAGTTGTCTTACCACTTCGGCTAATAGCGAGGTTGGGGTTTGATTCCTGACGGGGGCGGGCAATTGTATGATGAACACATAGACGTTCGCATTTCTGGGCCATAGGTGTTTCTATGTATGTTACCATTGAATAAAATTCATAACATAAGCAACTAATTTGCTTACTTTGAGGTTAAATCAATATGAGAGATTTGTCTAGGGATATTAATATTTATACAGCAGCAAGTAAGACGGTGGATCCTAGCAAATTGCTGAACTGTACTAACTCATTTAACACAAGCACGGCTCTGGAAAGTTGCCTGGCAAGAAGTTAGATGGTCTATTCCAAACAGCGGACTGAGGCAACACAGAGAAACTTCAACCTGTCATTGAAATAAGTAAGTAAGTACCTTCTCACCTATTATCCCCGGAGGAGTAGGCGGAGTTATGCTAGTATCTCCACGACTTGTAAGTCCAGTAGATTAGAACACCCACGATTAGCTAAGGTACTAGGGCCCATGAAATAGAAAACTAATAGGTATTCTAAGCCACGTGCAGACGAAAGTTTTATGCGAACGACGCCGCATTCTGCAACCTGTATGATAATATTGATAATGCATTTTGAATTCTTCAGAAGTCATTTATTTATTAACGGGTGTGACTGGGGTGAAAAGCTATTATCACTCTATTTAAATTTCACCTTGAAGTTGTAATGGACTGTTCGATTGGTTGTTTAGCCCTGAACCTACATTGAAAAGCGTTTGGACTATCACGATCGGACATCGAGGCAGTTACTAAACATTCAATGAAACTGTGTGACTCATCTACTTTTACTTGTGAACAATGTGTAGATAACAATAAAATAAAAAATATTAAAAAAAATAACGTACCGCGTTTTTAATTTTTTTTTAATTCTTGACATACGAATCTGAAATATGTTTAAAGTACAAAGTCTTTAGTTTATTAAAAACTTTTTTAATTTATTTAAATATTTTTACAGTCCACTTACGTGGTAAAAACGTTATAAAATACTTAGATTTTTTATGACTTTGATAAAACTTTAAAATGATGAGTGTAAGTTTGGAAGAAGAGATAAGACTTTTCTGGGAATACGTGAAGCGGTGAGTCCTATCTGCCTATTGTAACGCATTTCTAAAGAAACCAGCAGTACCTGTTACTAACAGTAATCAGCTTTTGAAATCACATAAAGCGCTTAAAAAATTGTTAAAGCTATTGTTGTGCACGATAACAGAAAGCACGCGATTATATTTTCTGCACGCTTTTTTATTTATTCATCTTTGTTTACTAGTCGAGTTACAGCTAACTATACAACGACATAATTACTGTCTTTTGCTTAGCTTGCTACTATGTATTATAATTGCGAAAGCGTGTTTGTTTGTTTGTCCTTCTTTTATATTAAATCGGAGTAACGGATCGGTTGATTTAAGTATAAAGATATATAAGAGGTTGAAATCTTAATACTGACAAAGACTAGATGAGTACCTGTTTAGCGATGTCAATCCATTTTTGCGAACTTCAATTAACATTCGATCCGATTGTTATATAAAGTGTTTCAATAATCAATCTTTAGATTGCTATTATAGAGATGATCAATCGAAAGATTGGTTTCTATCTCAGATCGCTGCGATATGTCAATCGAAGATTCGATGTTGGGATTGTTCGTAAATCAGCGCTAAGCATAGATGGAGTCACTATACAATAAGTTTTATTTTTACTGTACGGGCGGCTATTTAAGTTTTCAATTCTGTGGACACATTATTGCGTACTAGCGACTCACCTCGGCTTCACACGGGTGCAAAAATTATAGTAAATATACTACAGAATGTTTCCCACAGACATCACATTAGAAACCTTTAAAATGATCAGTGTTTCTCTATTATTTTATGCATGTATTTTACATATAAACCTTCCTCTTACTTACTCAATCTATCAAAAAAACCGCATCAAAATCCGTTGCGTAGTTTTAAAGATATAGGCATACATAGGGACATAGGGACAGAGAAAGCGACTTTGTTTTATACTATGTAGATGCACTCAGGTAGTTGTTTTGCGTTGATGATTTGTAATATTGATATAATACTGCTTTAAAATATCATTGTACGTCCCCTGGTTTGCAGGGATAGGTAGCCGCTACATGTTGTATACTTCCATCCTTGGCACTTGGTGAAACTTCATGTTATATGGTTATTTTATAATAAACACTTGCACTGTTTCACAATTGAAACAGTGCAAGTGTTTATTATAAAATAACCATGTAGCCGCTACAGTTACGGATTGTGTTTCAAGGAAAGCAAAGACATTTGATGTATAATACATATACATGTATACTAAGTATCAGATTACAGGAGGTATTGTTTGCTAACCCTTTCTTGTATTGATTCTTCTGTGTCCTGTGTAAACACTATGACGAAATTTTATTAA
Organism: Caria ino melicerta; assembly: GCA_018237365.1. NCBI lineage: Eukaryota > Metazoa > Arthropoda > Insecta > Lepidoptera > Riodinidae > Caria > Caria ino. The sequence continues at coordinate 5,277 of DVZN01001442.1, forward strand.
TCAATTATTATTATTGATCTATGTATGTATCGCCGCTGTGGTCAAGTGGTGTCGGTGTTCGACTTAGACGCGAGAGGGTTTCGAATCCCGATTCGGGCAATTTATTTTATTCATGAGTTTTTTCAGTTTTTCTGAAAAACATAATCTTGCCTGGAATTGGATATGTGCCCGATTGGCGACGGACTTGCCACCCGTCACATAACGAAAATGAAAAAAATCACGGGACGTAATATCGACGGCTAATCGTAGGTGCATTCTCGTATGTACCTCTGCCTACTCTATCGAGGATATATGGGTGTGACGATATTTTTTTAAATTGACCTTAAGGCAATTGATAATTGCCACGACAATAATCGAAACAGTTGTTTGATATCTGAGTTACCTATCTTTCTTAGAAATTTCGGATCTCATAAATTTTAGTTTTGAAACTATTTATAACACCAATTACACTGTTTAATTTGTTACTGATTTTTTTTATATTAGACTAGGCAAACGGGCAGGTGGGTCACCTGATGGTAAGTGATCACCGCCGCCCATGAACAACTGCAACACCTGAGGTCTCACAGGTGCGTTGCCGACCTTTTAGGATTGAGTATGCTCTTTTCTTAAAGGTCCCCAAGTGTATCCGGTGTCTAAATATTCCTAAATATGTGTAAATATGACAATAATTCTTCGTACGGTCGAACAGACCTACCCTTTTGAGGATATATGGGCGTAAATAATTCAAACACAGTTTCAAAACTACAAATACCTACTCGAGATTTACCGACATTTTATTGAATTGGCTTTACTTTGCGGGAAAACGATGCCGTGCATAATTGATTTCCTGAGGATGCTTAGGCGTCAAAGCGAAATGCAAGTTGAGTGTATGCTGGTGAACTTGCTGTTAGATTGTTTGAATTTTGAAGGGATTGTTGAAAATTATGAAAATCTAGTTTATTTCGGGAACCTTTCGTGATCTGTCTTTAAGGAAGGTCTCACCAACGGATGCAATAAAGGTGCTCGCAGTTGCCTTCCCAAACTTTAAGGAATTTATAAGCTCTTTACAGATACTTATATTATAACGTACTATCAAATCCTTAAGACTTTGCCTAGACGTGTCATCACCTACATCAAAATGATACTCAAGGGTGAGGGAATTAAAAAACGTTCTAGTAAGTTTTCACGAAGTTTACCTACCTCTTGTATACAAACCAAAGACGATATAATTTAGATCGTCTTTGATTCAAACATATAAACTTAGTACCTTCACGCCTATCATCTCCCAAGGCGTAGACAGAGGTGTGCTAGTATCTCCAAGAATCGTAAGTCTAGTAGATATATTAGAACACCCACGATTAGCCAAGGTACTAGGGCCCATGATGTGATAGGTGGCAAGCCTATAGCCACTTCGGGCACATTCCAATTCCGGACAATGTTATGCTTAGTCAGAATATTCTGAAAAACATTTTAAGAAAAGTTGCCCGACCTGGGAATTGAGCCCGGGATCTAAGCGGCTAGCGGTCTTAACAGGTGACAGCCGTACCGTTACACCACATAGGCGATTTTGTATAATTTTATAATTTAGACATAATATAATGATAAACCTTCAGTCAAATACCTAAGTCGGAATAAAATTCTGACAGTATGACATGTAATTTTTCTTTTGACCACGCGGGCGAAGCCACGTGTAACAACTAGTATGTGATATTTTAATACCAGTCTGTTTATAAACTTGGTTATAACAGTCGGATCGACATTTCAATCGCAGATCGGCAAAAATGGATTGAGATCACTTATTGGGATCCGCGGTTAGTCATCGCCACAGAGCCACGGTAGCCTAGTGGTTAGAGCTTCGGGCTTTCATTCGAGTAGTCCAGGTTCAAAACCCGTCGTGTACCAAAGAGTTTTTCTTACTTAAGTAAATTTATTGAGTGCTCTTACGGTGAATGAAAACATTGTGATTCGTGTATTCGAATTCGACCTAATCTAGGACTGAGTCTGGTTTCCCTTCTGGGTTGTACAGGTCAGATGGCAATCGCCTTGTGTAAAAATTGGCGCCCTTGTCAAATCACCTAGATTAGGTAGCTAACCCCGATATCATCTGATATAGAAACGGGATAAGGCTAGGACGAAGAGGTTAGTCATCGCCACAGCGCCACCTATGTTAGCTATATTGGTTACTCGTGTGCACCATATATTAAAAACTATCAGATATGTTGTTGTTCCGATCATGGTATATTTGTAATACTTCCAATTCAATCCCAGAGAAGTTTATAATTTTGCGTGGCCTTGAAGTCTACTAAAGTTTTCTTGCAATTTACTAAAATAGTTAATTAATTAACTGTTTTCTGTGGCTTCGATACTAAGTGTCAACGATCAGCGACTAGACCAATAATTTAATTTGATAACATTTGAAGGTTTAACACCGATATTTACATTTATATTTAACTGAGATTTACTGCTTAACTTTAAATATCTATACAAGTATATAATAATTATTAGTTTAACCGAATAATACTTAGTTGAACCTTATATTCCATTTTATGTTATTCTGTGGTCGAGTGGAGTCGATTTTGACGCACGAGTTTCCGGGTTTGACTCTAAAGTTTTGACTTGAATTTATCAGTTTTTCTGAAAAACATAACGCTGCCTGGGATTAGATTCGTGCCCGATATGACGACGTATTGGCCACCTGTCACATCAATATCTAGGCTAATCGTGGGTGTATAGGTACTAGTATGTACCTATGCCTACAATTTCGAGGAGAAATGGGCGTGATGATATTATTTTATTATGTCATAAATATTAATATTAGTATATACGTATTTTACACAGTAATAATTTTAAAAGACACAAAAAAATTCTTTGCCCCAATAGAAAAAAAAAACAAATGTCAAAGTGACATCGAAGACATAACGATGTTAACAGCTTAAAAATGCAGTAAACTTTTTTGGAGTGCATGTGGCATCTCTTTATTGGGTTTTAGGATTCATCAATAATGTTTTGAAATATTATTTTAAATGATGCCAGTAAATGGAATGTTTCACGCGAGTCGTTAAAGTGTTAGGGTACCGTATAGAATAAAAAATATCTGGCAAGGGCGAGTTTGATTCACGTTATAGTGTTCCGTAGTGCCAAATAAGTATATTAATACGTGAAATAATAAATGTGATTGCAACTAGTGTAACTGTCATAAACTATAGAAAAACATTTATTTCTAGAATAACACTTGCACGCAATAAATATAAAAAAATATTTATTCCTAGAATAATACGTCTTACTGACCGAGTGGTAGCGTAGTTGCTTTGTCACATCGACAAATAGCGAGGCTCGGGTTCGATTCCCGGCGGGGACGAGCTGCGAGGATGAAAATTGACCTTCGCATTTCCGGATCTAGACGTTTATTTAATTTATTCTGGTATTTATATATGTGTTTCTATGTATAATATCGTTAACTAACACCCAAAACATAAGCAAATAATTAGCTTACTTTGGGATTAGATCAAAATGTCTGATTAATCCAGATATATTTATTTTTTTATTTAATACAATAGGTAAATATTATAGATTTTATTTCATACTATGTAACTAGGTAATGGTTCCCCATTGATAATCCCCATCAATGTAAATATAAGTGCGTACAGTCGAATATGGTACGTCCCCCTTTTCAACCGATTTTCCAAAAAGGATTTCCAAGAAAGAGGTTTTATGTTCGGCTGTATGTATTTTTTTTAGTATGTTAACCGATTCCTTCGCCAATTCAGGACTGATATGATCCCATAAAGAAATAGGGACGTCAGGGACTGTTGAGTCGTTTTTTTGCAGTTTTACTGATCAAGAATTATATGTACAAGTTGGAATTTTGACGGCATCCTTAAAAATATGGACGCATTTTTTTTCACTATATTTTTTTCGTGTGAATATCGAGTAAAGTTAGTCAATTTTGTTGGCATACTGATCAGTTTTATTCAGTTAAATTGCACATAATAAGTATGAATGAAGAAATTAGTGTACCGTGTGTTTTCTTCATTCCGCCAAATCTCACTAGCTGAGCTTGGGTAAGGTTGCTGCCACTTTACCTAAAACCATGACATGACTGAATACGACGTCTTATGACTATTATGAATAGTTCAAGGTCCTTTTTACGAAATGGCAGTTGCTAACGCTCATGCCAAAATCACTACATGGTATAAAACAAAATCGCTTTTTCTGTCCCTATGTCCCTATGTAGGCTTAGATCTTTAAAACTACGCAACGGATTTTGATGCGGTTTTTTTAATAGACTGATTAAAGAGAAAGGTTTATATGAATAATATATGCATAAAATAATATAGAAACACTGATAATTTTAGAGGTTTCTAATGTGATGTCTGTGAGATACATTCTGTAGTATAATTAATAGAAGCAGAATTAATAAAATAAAATAATAAATTTGCAATATTCCGCTAAAATTGTAGCTGAAATTCCGCTAAAATTCTGTAGTATATTTAACCTATCTACACTATCAGTTTTGCACCCGTGCGAAGCCGGGCCGGGTCGCTTGTAGAAAGTACGCTTTTAACAACGCACGCACGCAAACATTAGTTTGTGTAATGTAAAAATTTTCCTAAACATGTTAAAATAGAGATATTCATAGCCGCCGAGGACAGCCGTTAAATAATAATCTATGTGTACCGCGGGCACACGTGTCCTGCATAAGTGCAACTCAATAAGAAAATAAGACGATGCCGACTTATTAAGTTCCATTCATATAAACTGTGTTTAACAAATATCTGGACTGGACAAATATCTAACTAATAAGTAACCCCAATAAGTAAGCTAATTATTTGCTTGGGTGTTATTTATTTATTTATTTATTTAAACTTTATTGTACACAAATAAATCATTGTGAATACAAAAGGCGGACTTAATGCT
>DVZN01001443.1:0-10172 GCA_018237365.1 Caria ino melicerta
CGGCGGAATGGAAAAAGTGTTTTGAAAACTGGTTTAGACGCATGAAACTTTGTATTGAGGCTGGTGAAGAATACTTTGAAAAGATACAATAAAAATATACTTACCTATAGAACATTTATTTTTATTTTCGCAAAATTTTCTGAGTGTCCCACATATGTTGTTGGCAACACTGGTCCTGTGACCTGTCCACGTATAATATTTTACTGTATTAGTGATTACTAATTAGTTTTTTATTTTATTTATATTGTCGAAAAGGATTTTGTATTTTGCTCGTTACACTACAGTTTCGCACTTTGTAGTAAATAGTGAATAGGCCAGATGATATTTGTAAAAGAATCTATTCTTTCTCTACATATAAATAATCCAGACACCAGAATTAATTTAGTTTTAAAATTTCAGTAATTATTAATATTTAGGTATGATAATTACGTTCAATACAAAAAAAAACGATTCCAAAATAAATAGTTTTTTAAATACCAAAAGCTACGTCAGCAGAGATAGCGCAAAATGTGTACAGAGATCAAGCAAGAACAAAGCGACTGCATGTTAGATATAAAACTCGAGACAGAATGTGTTGAATCAGTGCCTAATATCTTCAAATGTGACTCCAAAGTTAAACTTGAGCCAGTATTTGTTAAAACGGAGCCTCTTTCCTATGAATGCGACGTAGAAGATGAGCCAGAAAGTTTATTAACAGAGCGTCATGCTTTTGAATGCGATTTGGAAGTTAAATTCGAGCCAGTATTTGTCAAAACGGAGCCTCTTTTCTTCGAAAGCGACTCAGAAGGAAAACTTGAGCCAGAATGTGTCAAGAGGGAGCCTATAGAAGAGAGCTGGATATATCAAAGGGAAAACGAGGACATATCACAAAACAGCTTAGAATTTCAACATGGTGAGATTAAATTAAATATGTTTACTATGTTAATTATGAACAGTGGCGTAACTATAAGTTGGCAGGTTGGCAAAAAGCCACGGGTCCCTGACCTGAAAGCCCGTGACCTCAGAAGTAACCTAACAAATTTAAAAACATTTTGTAAAAAAATATTCTGATATGTACCTATATACCTATATATGTATAAGTTCTATAAAAATAAAGAAAGCACAATTAATAATAGAAAATGAAAGAACATAGGTGTAAATTCAATCAAATTCCAAAATATAAATGTATTGAATGTATTATTTTTATTGGATATTTAACTAAAGTGAAGATTTGTACTAGTGCCTTATGCAAAGATTTTGCCACAGGCCTTGGATGGTATATTTACGCCTCTGATTATGAATAATGTTTAAATAAATAAATATCCCTAGTCAAATTTATCCAACACTTTGGAGTTGGATTAGCAAATTATTTGCTTGTGTTATTGGTGTTAGTCACCGATATTATACATAGAACAAATTTAATAAACACCCACATCCAGAAATGTTGACATCTATGTTCATCTCACAAAAGCCTGCCCCTGTTGGGAATTGAACCCGAGCCTCTCTATTTGTTGACATGGTAAGGCAACTATGCTACCACTCAGCTAGTGAGACAGTAAATTTTAAATTAATAAATGAATACACTTTATTGTGCACCAATAATTACAATACTAAATACTAAGGGCTTCTTTCACAAAGTCTAAGTAAAGTATCAAGTAACTACTCATTAATTAGTACTAACTAGCAATAAAAACTACCAACTAACTTAGTTTGATTTCACATTTGAAAGTGACCTATACTATTTTTACATTACGATTAGTGGAATGATTTTGACTGACTTCAAAAACATTCACACCAGTTGTTCTTTTCAAAGTAAATTTTGACACATCTGGCCCTTTGTAAGCTTTATTTTCTGCTTTTAGTTATCTGTATTTTTTGATCAATTGTCACTGGTTAGTAGGTAGACGTTTTTATTTTATGTTTACATTCTACTTGTTTTGATTACTTAAATATATTAAAATAATAATGGATAGACTAACGTGAATGTAATGTTAATTTTACTGTGAGTGAAAGAGATATTTTAATTTCTTTGGTACAAAAACACCAAAATGTTTAAAAAAAACAACATAAAATAAAGAAATAGTGTAGAAAAGTGGAGTATAATGCTAGATCAGGTGGAGTTAATAGGTCTCTTCGTAGACTTAAAAAATTAAATATGGTGGGATAAAACAATGAGTGAGAAATAAGTCAGCTACCATAAGATCGGAATTGTAAAGAACAGGCGGTGGCACCTCTAGATCCTGTAGAATTACACGTCAAAGACATGATCTTGTTAAGTTTTGAAGGATAAGAAGGTCAGTTTGACTCAGAACAGTTGCTTCGGATACAAGGCATATAAGGTTAGTATATTATAAGTCAATATAAGCACAATCATTATTTCTATTTTCATTACAGTGTAATGTACATGTTTTATTATTAAAAAATATAATGTAGTTGTTTACTTTCAATTTTGTTTTTAGATGTTGAACAGGATAATCATTCTATACTATATCACCGTTTCTTTCAACGGAAAAGGGAAGAGAAATTTGTAACAAAGAGGAATTGTCTCCTTGTCTATGAGAAAATGCAGAGACCCCATTACAGGGTAGGTAAATTAAGTTTAAGTATTTAATCCGCTTAACCTATATGGGTTATAAATACACCTGTTTAGCATTTTAAATACACTTCAAGTAGTATTCTTACTTATGTCACAATCATACATTTTTCTATTGTATTTATACATAATACATATAAATGTCAGCATATATTACATATTCTTGTTAGTTACACCATTTATGACTCAATAATGGCTGGAGCAATTTTTATGATTTTTGCGGATTAGGATAAGTATTAAAATAAGATATTCATCAATAAAAAATATTAACCTTAAAAAGATAGTATCGTTTTTATCTCAATTATTGACAGGTTATTGGTGGGACGTAGTTCATCAAGACAGCTATTATATCTATGTATTGTAATGTATTTACGCCGAATGTATATACGAAATGTATGTACGCCCATAGCTTCTAAACGACACATGGAATTGGATAATTTTTGTATTGTTATGTTCGTCATTGTGACGAGAAAGGTTTATGGAAGTTAACTTTGACTTTGAAAAAACGTAATGTTTTTATAGGCATTAATATGCTTCTCCATCCAATTACAATAAAATTGTCTATACATATTTTGGGTCTTAACAGAGTCAGCAAAAGAAATGTATTTATGCATTCGCAAAGGAATATTCAGATAGCAACAAATAAATAGGAGTATGTTACTCCTAAATATTTTATTCCTAAAATAGGCCACGGGGAGCGATGCCGCCGGGAGGAGCTATTATATACATACAAATTTCATTTTTTTTTAAATATTACAATTAAATCATATTTTTTTAGAAGTTGCTGCTGATCTGGACTTGAAAAATTCAGATCACAAAATATGTGGAATTAGTACACCTTTAAAATGGGATTCATCTAGTAGACGAAAATTAAAAACAAGAAAACACCCATTACTTTCTTGTAAGTGTAATTTTTGCAGATTTTATGTTGCATTAATATGAATAGTACTCGTCTGTAACATAACATAAGCCTGACCGCGGAGTATGTTTGTTGGGGATTGTGTTGCCCACCTCCAGGATAGACCTTTTATGATAGCCATGGGCAGACTTGGGGTGGCACTGTTGAGATTTAATTGATTGGCATTGCCAACCTGACACTAAGATAATCGGCCTTGTGGAAAGGTAAGTTTACCAGTTACCAGCACTATTTAACAGTAGACAGTATGCCTATACTTGCCTTTCACAAGCTGCCTGGCAGGAAGGCAGATGTCTTTTATGCAAAAGAGACATGTGATCAAGGTAACTGGTAAAAGTCTAGATATCCTGAGAATAAGAAATTTACACCACTTGACACCAAAATTATTGTATGTTGTGTTTGCAATTACGGTTGTGCAAGTATATTTACCTGCTACTCTACTTTTGAGCTTCATCATGCAGTCAGCATTACTTTTTTTACTTTTAGTTGTACTAGATAATAAATTAATATATATATATTTGATATGTACAAGTCTGAAATAAATAAATTTTTAATTTAATTTCTTTAGGTATCTCTCCACATAAATCAGCCATGGATGATCTGACTCAAGCATAGCTAGAAGTAAGCTTAATTCAAAAACAAATACTTGAACTTGAATTGATTTTGAAAAAAAAATGAGTTTGAGGAAAAGCAGAAGGAAAGGGATTTTGCTGCTCAAGAAAGAAATTGGAGGGAACAAAAAATGAAAATTGAATTAGAATTATTAAACACTCAAATAAACAATAAACTCACAAATATTGTTTTCTTCTTTCTATAACCTACTATTTACATATAACATATTAGGTCAATTCAAACAATCAAACACAAAATTTCTTAAATAGTGATCAAGATGGTTCAATCCCCAGCAGTGGCAGGAATTTTATGTCTGCATTACTTAAGTCTCTATTAGTTTTATCAACTAACTGTTTTGTAATACCAGTATCACAAAACAGTGGCAAGTATGGTGGCAGAAATAATGTGGTACTAATCCGGGTGAGTCATCACCTAGTAAATGTCACAGTATTGGTGACAATGAAACCGATGTTCACCTCTTATGAGCTGCTTAGTAGGTAGCCAGTTGGCCTATTCTTGACGTTACGTATATAAAAATAAGTCCTGGGGAGATAGGTTAGACATGAATATACAGAAAATATTTGTCACATTTTACACTACAGTTGCAGTTGGATATTTAGGAAAGCAAAATTAATAAGGCAATGTTGTTATTGAACTCTCAAATTATTTTAACTAATAAGTATTTGTTGAAAATACTCTTGAACCGATCTGTTCCTGGCATTTGTGTGTGTGTAAAACAAAACATCCTACAATAATAACTTGCACTTGGTCTAAAGAAAGAGTTATTTCTCTGCATAATACAGGAAATCTGTTTTTACAAACTCCAAAACATATATCTATTGTATTTCGTGTACGTATATGTGATTCATTTCTTTTTTCTGCTTCTGAAGATGGAATTAAAAAAGATGTAAATGTTGTCAGCTCACTTGTTTATCTTGTATCTGGGCAAATGTCTCCTTTATACATACATACATAATTCACATGATTATAATATACACTTTTTACACTTCAATTTTTAATATATATTAGCCAAACGGATTCGCTTTTTACAGCATCTTTAGGGCACAATATGATAAATACTTTTTAATAAACTAAGATTATATTTTTAATAAATTTAAGTAAACTGGAGTTGAGTGTAGTTTGTTTATGGGATCTAAAAACGCGACGAAGTCGATGGTAACAGCTAGTTTTAAGATACAATTTCATAATCATTCAGATACAACATAATTTTCAGATGAGCCTCAGAGAGATGAGATGTTCATGGAGCCACATGAGAATGGAGATATTGTTACAGATATAAAGGACGCGCCATCAATGAGAAAAATAGTTGTGCCGACAAGATTAGATTTGGAACTACACAAGAAAAAAAGCAAGAAATATAACTTCCATAAAATTAAAGTGATACAAGATCAAAAAGATAATCAATCCAACATAGTGTGCAATGTATGTCAAAAGAGTTTCACTACACAATATCATTTTCATAAACACAGTTTGACTCATACTGCCGGAAAGCCTCATAAATGTGATGTCTGTAAAAAGGGTTACACTCGGTCATTTGATCTTCGTCGGCACAGTTTGATTCATACTGGGGAGAAACCTTTTGTGTGTAATGTTTGTAACAAAAGTTTTAATCAGTCAATTCATTTGAAAGAACACAGTTTGATTCATACTGGGGAGAAACCTTATGTATGTCATGTGTGTGAAAAGAGTTTTAGGCGGTCTTCTGAATTGCGTCAACACAGTTTGAATCATACTAAGGAGGAACCGTATGTATGTAAAGTGTGTAAAAAAGGTTTCACTCAGCCAGCTTCTCTGCGTAGACACAGTTTGATTCATACTGAAAAGAAACCTTATTTATGTAATGTGTGTAAAAAAAGTTTTATTCAGTCAACACATTTAAAAGAGCACAGTTTGATTCATACTGGGGAGAAACCTTATATATGTAAAGTGTGTAAAAAGGGTTTTAGGCGGTCATCTGAATTGCGTCAACACAGTTTGACTCATACAGGGGAGGAAGGAACCTTATAGATTTTAAAATGCTTAAAAAAAATGACTGATTTTTGTTTAGAAGGTCGAAAACCATTTTAAAGATTTTATGTGTTTAAATAATTCATGAGAAAAATTAAGATATTTTTTTTAAAGTTTTTTTTTATTTATTTAATTCTTTATTGTACACAAACAAAGTTATAATTTACATGAAAAATGTAAAACAAATGGCGAGCTTATCTTCCAGCAAATCCGATATAGGGAGAATGCGTGAAAAGAATGCAGAATATACAGTGCACAAATATAAAAACGATCAAAAATAAAAATAAAGAAAATTACAAACAAAATATAAATTACAAACTAAAATGCCATCAAACCATTTTATATGAATAATCATTTGTCATGGGCCTATTAAAAATTATATAATAAATAAATATATTGTATAGAAAAGTGTAGCCTCTTGGCATAGGCAGCTTTTGCCTAAAAGGAGGTTACAGCCACGGAAAATATAAAAGAGGTTGGAAAGGGAATTGTACCCACTTTGTATTAAAACAAGTATCGCCGTTTTGCCTTCCACTATTCTTTTTCCTTTTAATCTACCATTTACATAAAACATGATACCTACTTATATCTTACTTTTCTTTGTGCAAGTAATTTTGTCATCAATCTTAAGACATGTTTATCCTAACTTACGATTTGAGATGTTCATGTGAAAAAAATAGCGATATTTTTTCCGATATAATATATATCGTGATATGATACTTTGCGATGTATCGAACAAATGTGTGGATATTTTAGATATATCAAATAATTTTTTTGCTGTTTGTTTAACGATAACTTTTGCGACATCAGATAGGGCTCAGGTTAATATAAGCAAAACTATGGTTGTCACAATCACAACTTGCTATTCAAACCAAAAAGTCAATTGTTTTGCAAAATTTTAAATAATGTACCCTGTAATTTTTTTTTTTCAGATTATAAAACTAGTTAGCACAGTGGCGGTGATCACCATCAGGTGACTCACCTGCCCGTTTGCCTCCTCTTATATATAAAAAATATATATCTTCACGGATAGTACTAACCACAGAATACTCTCTCTCATAGTCTCATTACTATTATAACACTGGTGCTAACAGAGTAACTCGTTTTGTTCATAGTGATAAGATATAGATTATAAATATTGTTACGCCCATATAGCCTCGAAAGGGTAGACAGAGGTACATACTAGTATGCACTCACGATTAGCTGATGATATTGGGTCCCTATGTATCAGGTGGCTAGTCCGTTGCCATATCGGGCACAGATCTAATCCCACGAAACGTTAATTTTTTAAGAAAACTGAAATAACTCATAGGACAAGCTGCCTGACCTCGTGCAACAAAGTCCGGCGCCGACTCCAATCGACCACAGAGGCGATATTTATAGAACGAAAGCAATAAAAATAATATAAGTGTGGTATGAGGGTTTGATCATACTTAAATTGGCGCGCTTGAACCGCCCACATTACCATTCCAACCTCTTTTATATATTCCATGGTTACAACAATGTCATAGTAATTTGTAACTGATTTTTGATTTTCAAACCAATGTATTTATTTATTTTTGTTTTGAAACATGTTTATAAGTTATTATAGTGCTAGATTTAAATATGTACAATGTTTCACCACTTATATCGTATACAAGATTATAATATTCTTAAGTGAAATAAGTATATAAATTAAAATTATGTTCATTACATTCATAAATTATTTTCGTTACATTTAAGTACATTGTTGAGATTAATTAAATAAAAAGTGAAATTACAATATCTATATATCAATAAAAAAATTGTGTAAATTGTTCCTAACCCAACTAAACCGCATTTATTATGGTGAATGCTCCGAGGAATTATTTGGTCTGATTCTTGCCGCTGAATTTCATCATCGGACATCACGTCGGAGTTTAGAGCTCCACGCCCACTATCTTGATATGTGGCGCTCCTCTACCGTGCGATTCCGTAGACATGTTTTGCGTCGTACAACACCTTTGTGGAACCAGCTACCCAAGGCGGTATTTCTAAATGGATACGACTTAGGCATCTTCAAGGAAAGAGCATACACTTAATGCTCGGCAATGCATTTGTGATACCTCTTGTGATGTGGATGTCTGAGGGCGGCGGTGTTTTCCATCAGGTGAGCCACCTACTCGTTTGCCACCTATAATATCAAAAAAACCTAACCTAATTAAACTAAAATCTTTGTGTAAATTGTTTTAGGGATGATAAAAAAAAAGAAAGCACTGCCGCTCATTGGGCATTTTCAAATATCTTGCTAAATAGACTATTCAGGACTTGTGATAAGCTTGTATTAAACCAGCTATAGGCCGGACTGGTTCCCGCTAAAATATCTCCACGTTAAAGGAATCCAAGACTTCGTCAATGTTAAAATACATTGGTTTCAAAATCAAAAATTATAAAAGTATTTAAAATAACCAACTAAGTGCAAGGGGACTGTCGCGGTAAAGCTATTGCATAGCAGTTTTCATCTTACTTCGGAGCAGCTCGTCTTGATCCATGCGAGCTTCATAGACTACACGCCTACGTTTAGTCGCTCGCACATAAATCGTGCCGAAGTCTGCCGAACTAAAACGAAACGACGTTAAACGATGCACGGCTTTCAACACCGCATTGCTGTGCCAGTCGAAGTGGGAGGTTATAGGTTTATTTTCGTTACGGATTTTTTTGATTCGGTTGCCGCGATAAAAGCTATGCAACAGCTTAACTAGATAAAACAATAAGTAGGTACTTACATATCATACGACAGATGTCAACAACCCACGTCCATACAAAAATGAACATTCTCCCGTTGCAAGACGTAAAGTTGCAATAAGCATGTACTAAGACTTGTTATAAAAAGTTGTTTACAAAGAATAAGTACCGATGATGACGATGAAGATTTATTCTAGTTTATCAAGGAAAATTCTAGAGATTTGTGGAATCTTTCTACCGAGTATAAATACGGGCGTGTTTACGCCAAGCGAATCAGTTTTATTTTGGAAAGCGATCGAGAATAGTAACTATAGTACAGTTCGATAGTGAAAAGCTAAATATAAACTCAAAATAATTTTATGTATATACGTGAAAAATTATGTAGACTTTATATTTTGACATTTTGGACCTTTGACATAATGTAATATATTTTTGTATTTTTTTAATTGATGTGTTTTACATTTTGGCTATTAATTTACTTAATATCGAATTAATATATTTTCGATGATTTTTTATACTATTATTTATAATTGGACATTTAAATAATACTAGTGCCTAGGGGTCACCAAAATTTGTAGTTGGTATCCCTACGTTGTAGTGTTTGCAATTGATGATTTTTATTCATGTACTGTCAGTAACCAACAACTAAAATACTGAGTGTTTAAAATTACTAGATCTATTTATCTTTAGTTAAAAAGCCTTGATGATGCTGTAAAAAGTGAAACCGGTTGGCTAAACTGTAACAGGGAAAGTTATTAAAGTTTTGTTGAAAAGTACGAGTGTGTTTCTCTATCATCATCCTTACTTAGTTGATATCCCAAAGGTAATGGTGTGTTGCGAACCGGAGGCCGGGATGGATGGACCGTGTAAAAGTAAGTTTATTGGCTACCTTACCCTCCAAACCGGAACACGTCAACGGCAAGCACTGACGTTATGGCGACAGGAATAGATAAGGCGGTGGTACCATGTAACCCGGGCGAGCGGCTGTGAATCTAATAGATCACGGTGATAGTGGAAGAAAACCAATTATTACTTTTAACGAGCTGCCTGGCAGGAAGGCAGATGGTCTGCAAAGGCGCCCAGACGAATACGGTTTAAACGTGCATCCTTCCTTGAGGGTTGCCTTGAGATTTGGAATATTACTCATACATCAGAAAAAAATGTACGGCACCTGTGGGGATTGAACTAACAGCTCCGGCGTTCCGGGCCGACATCCTAGCTATTGCACCAAAACACCACGGCTAGCACTTGTCGAATTTATCGTTCTTATTCTTCTATCTATGACGTCGATTGTGGATTCGATCTCCACAAGCGACGTAATATTTTTCGTTATTATTTTTC
>DVZN01001444.1:0-10171 GCA_018237365.1 Caria ino melicerta
TGGTTTATTCGAAACCTTTTCACTTATGTCTTGTTCAACATTAATTTTGGAAATTGATGTATTGAGTGTTTTAGTAATATTTACAGAGTTCTCTTCATAAATGTTTTTGACATTGTCAAAGGAATTTTTTTGATGTATTTGATTTATTTTAATATATGCTGGTTTTTCTGACACTTTTGTTCTCTTGTCTGGAGTGGGAGGGTCTGAATAATAATTTTGTTGAATAAATTCATCTGATTTTCTTTTTAAACAACTTAACCTATGAAGTTTCTCAATAAATTCCCTTTGTTTTGAACCTACATCATTTTCCTGCCCTTCATTGGGCGTTGACTCAAATACATCTGAACAAGATTCTCTGTCTGGACTTTTTGGTTGACCAGAAACATCTATTTGATTTTCTTTTTCCACTTCAAATCCTTCCTCATCTGCCTGTAATTATTCATTATTAAATTAGGATTTCACTGATAGTATCATCTCAGTGTACACAAGTAAATAAAATTTAAATGTCTGCTTTAAGTGTTTAAGCATAACCTCCGCTTCGGGAAAAATCAGAAAAATGTTAAGACAATGTTTTTGAAATGTCTGTTTGCCACAAGTGCATGTGATTAAACTTTCACAAGTACTCATTAATGAGTTGTGGTTTATTACACATTACCAAAGAAAATGTTTAATTTTTTTGTCTATCTGCCCATTTGTTTGAGGTAATCTCCAAAACCACTTGAATGAATTTGAACTTTACAGGTAGATAGTTGATGTTACAGGGAGTAATTTAGACTTATTTTCTATTTTTGGAAAAATAATTGGGGCTCTTTGTTAGCTATTAGTTTTGCAATATAAGAATGCACTGCCTGTATAAGGCTTTATTATAGACATTTTTTTAATACTTAATCAACCTGTGTTAGTTCTGCTTATTTGAAGTTATTAAAATTAAAAGTTTATTTCAGTAGAGTACAAAATTTGTGATGGCCAGTTTGTTTTTAAAATAAATTATTTTCATAATTAACATTTTAAATGCCTTTTTTATTTTAAAACAAGTATTATTAACATTTATGAGTATGAATTCATAATAAATAGAATATTAATTTTCCTTTATTTTAAAAATTGAAAGTTAGTTTGTTTTTTCTTGAATGTGACTATGGACTAGGCTGTACAGTAAAAACACTCTTGAACATGATAATTTGTAAATTTATTACATACTAGCAACCCGCTCCGGCTTCGTACGGATTAAAAACTTACAGTCAATATACTACAGAATGTCTCTCAGACATCACATTAGAAACCTCTAAAATAATAAGTGTTTCGCTTTTATTTTGTGCATGTATTTTACATATAATCCTTCCTATTGAATCACTTTATCTAATAAAAAAACTGCATCAAAATCCATTGCATAGTTTTAAAGATTTTGCAAAGCCACTTTGTTTTATACTATGTAGTTCTTCCTTCCTCCTTCCTTTTTTTAAATGCATGTTGTAATGTTACTTTTACAAGTTACTTTTACCTAGTTAGTTTCACACACAACACTGCTCTGATCAATAATGAGCCACTTATCTTCCATATTTTAAGCATGTAATGATCCACTTTATGAGCATGAAAGATAAAGTGAGTGAAGATAAGCAGATATTACATATCCTCCGTGAGTCAGGACTCGTGAGTGATGCTTCTGTCCACAGTGACTTAGAACAAGCAGAAATTATGTGTTCTCTGTAAGTTACGACGTGTGAGCAATGCATGCACTTTGAGTCAGGACGAGCAAGAAAAACTTATTTTTTTAGTCCAGGGCCATAGCTGTCATAGGTGCTGAGGAGGTCTAGTTAACTCCGATCGTAGTGTAGGTTAGGTTCCGCATAGTACAATTTTGATGAAGCTGCTTTGTAATGCAGGCTATATGAGCAGTTGTATGTGAGGAATTTCTGATGATTGTGATGGTCAGAAACTTGGTTGCTGGAGTCAGGAAGTCACTACTTTAGGGGAGGTGATGATGCCACTCCAGGGAAAAACGGAAGATCTCTCCAGTCAGGCAAGATGAAAGCAAGAATTTTTAATAAACATCTAGATTCATAGAGATGCAAATGTGGCAGTTAATATAAGTGAATGTAAATATGTTGAATGGAAACTTTCAATTCATTGATTTTTTTATTGTGACACAATAGAACATTGACAGCCCACTGATTATTTAAATATTCATAATAGTTGAACAAAGTATCTGTTTTATGAATAAATCAAAACCTTGTTTAAATTATCTATATTAACTCTAGTAAGTACCTGTAACTAAATAGCAAAATATACTTACATCTTTGTTAGTTAATCCTTTAATTTGTAATACTTCTGCTGTACTTATAAAGCTAGTAAGGTCCTCACGTTTCACACTCACTTCCCCGTGATACATAAATTGCAATAGATCTCTCATAGCTTTGTGTGTTACATCCCTTAAGACTACTGAAAATTTTAAAAAAGTACGTAAAATAAGCATATGGTATTATGTATAAAATAGGAAATCAAAACAAAGGAGATTCGTACCTATAGGATGTTGACATGGATTTAATTGAAACATTTTTTTGAAATAAGGAGAACATATTGAAAGAATAACTTTATGTGCTTGGAGCAAATGACCTTCAACTGCGATGGTTACATCAACAAATTCACTGTTTCCTAACAAACCGGCGAAACCTTTGCTTAGATTTCCGTGAAAATTGTTCCAAGACAATGAAAATTGTTGGTCCATTTCTAATCACTTCTTACAAGCATCTGCAATAAATCATATATTAGTGAAATGTTCAAGATACGGCTTTTATTAATTATAATGAAAAAGAAATCTTACTTTTTACATTTGCACAAAAAATTTAATATTTTTGCAAAATACAGAACAAAATAGGGTGACAGTTAAATCATCGGCGCGTCGCTTGTGCGTCTTCTTTTAATATTGTGGCAACATTTGCTTTGGTGTTTGGTTTATTGACAGAACCCGTAAAGCATTAAAAAAATCTCTGAGAAAAAAAAAACATGTTTAATGTTAAGATGCTTTTTTTGGTATTTATTATATTTTGCCGTAGGGGTTATTGTAATTTTAAAATGTATCTAAGCATTTGCTTTATTCTACAAGCCACTGCGTCAACTGTTTCAAGTTTCAATAACTTTAAAAATATAGCCGTTTAAGTTGTAAAGTACCATAAAATTAAGTTTTTTTTCTTAGTCAACCATGATTTTGACTAATTATGATGACCTATGGCTAATCTATATATTTTAAGCCCTATTGTACTAAATTGCTTGGTAATTTGAAGCAAAGTTGCAAGCAGTTAAGCACCGTTAGTTAAAATTGCTTAAAACCCTACTCACAGTAGTACTTATGTGTATACAAAAGCATTAGTTTTTATTTCACTCCAAAGTACCAAATAGTTATAATTGTGTAGACATTTGAAACTTCCCTAAATTTTCAAACCGTTCATACGACATCTTACCTACCGTTCGCGCCAAGGAGTTTAGAAAAAGTCACTAAGGTCCTTGGCTCGCGCTCACTCTCGCACACTCGCGTCCTAGACTACAACATGAGTGAGCTACCGAGTGAACAACGAACGGGTGAACGAACGTAATCGAATCACGTCAAGAAAACGGACCTTCGCAGGCTCACTTTAAAACTCTATGGGTGCTATTTTTGAAAATTCAGCGATAATTTCGAAATCACCGATGAATAAAATTTTCGTAAATCACTGACACTTAAAACAAGTATTTTTGAAATTCATACCATGTCTATCAACAACTTAAAAAAGTAATACGAAGTTTGTATTTAATGTCAGTTGATTAACGAGTTATTTTATTCATCGGCAATTTTGAAATCGTCGCTGAATGTTCAAAAGCAGCACCCCCATACCTTAAAAACGAGTTGATGTATCGCAATTTTTTTTTATTGTTTACATATGTATTTCAAGTTACGAATTATGATAGAAACAAAATACTAAATAAGCATACATTACATTTGATTCACTAAAGCAAAAAAGGCGATAGCTTACCGGTCAATAATTTCCTTATTTTCTCAAATATTATCTCAAATAATGGAATTTTGATAATTGCCTTGAATAAGTATAAATTAATTAAATTATTTCTAGCAAGGTTTCCGCAGGGTTCGCTGAGCTAGTAATATTTTAGTTTATATTATATTAGGATTCTGTAGAAAAATAGCCAAAAAACGGAATCGTTATAATTTCGTTATGTCCGGTCTGTCTGTCCGTCCGATTGTCACAGTCATTTAACTCGGAGAATGTGCGGCACCTGAAAAGAAAACCATTGTAATTAGGTTAAAGGCGTTTCACAGGAGAGAATGACAAAGTTTAAAAAAATATATTAACAATTTTGGATAAGTCCTAAAGCCAATCGATTTTTTATCTATAACATTTAAGTTAACGTGGTAAGACCTAAACTAAATGAACAATACAGCTGTCTTGACCTAGGTACATAACTTCTGGCCATGGCCACAGAAATGAGGGTTTCTGATTATTAAACTGAGGTGGCGTATGTGGTGTATTTACCTAACTACTTACGCGCTACGCGCTATTAGCGATTTCATCTAGGTATTGATGCTGATTCCATCCAGGTATTAATTATTGTGCTTCTTTTCTCGAGCATTTATTCTGTGCTTCAGATAAACCAACCATCCAATGATGGATTGAAAGGCAAACAAGCAGACGAATTCCATTATATTATTAAGAAACATAATATGCTGCCTATAGACTCGAAGTGGTTAAACCTAATGTAAAATTAACCTTACCGGATACCTTACGCTTCAAGCTGAAAAATAGACCAACCTCCCTACCAGTCCCTACCAATCCCAACCAGTCCCCACCCTCCTCCATTTGTAGACTACTTTTTATCCCGTTTAATTTAGTGCGGGATTGCGTGAGGTTAGGTGGGGTGGAGTGGAGTGAATTGGAGTCAAATAACGTCGAGAAGAGTATGTTAAAAAATAAAAATCCATGCGAAGCTGCAGGCAACAGCTAGTCAATAATAACTTTAACTTACATCTCTCGTGTCTACATACAGCGGGTATTAATTAATTACTCAAAGGCGCTAATTATTAGTCTTACCTTTCAATACCATAATAACAGTGACAGCTAGCTGATGCTAGAACTTAGAGTAATGTAATACTGTCATGTGCTAGAGTTCTTAGTTATTTTTATTACGTTGCAAGTTTCAAAGGCAATACCGACAGCTTTAATTTTTACATCTTAGTTGTCAAAACTAAAACTGCCGTTCTGGAAGTTTCAAACAAAATCCACATTTCGCAATTTAAACGGAACCCCAAAAAGAAGATTCTTTATTCGATTGTACGAGTAGATTACTTTTTTTACCAATTGTAATTGGGCCGTCGGCGTTCGCGTTTGCGGACTGCGCTTGGTCAAATACTGCTAAAGTACCAAACAAAGTTTGTAGAAATTTTATTTGTTTTTTACTAAAACTTCTGAAACTTTTACTGGTTACCAACCGCGACGAGGAGAAAATTAACTTTCAAAAATAGTTCCGTAGCGATGTAACTGTCCTTTGTATACATATATAAAGCCGTAGTTATACGAAATTAGTCTGAATGTCTGAATGAAAAAAAAAATCTATGATTATTGTAATGTAGGTAGTAATAGGAGTCGAGGGTAGGCGAGACTTTTCACTGACGTCGATATGACAGGGACCCTCTCTCGCAATTATATGTGATATCAGACGGACGTATTTCTTTTATTTAGAGCTTTCCCGGGAGTTTTCTCTGTGTGTGTGTCCTACATTTACATCAGTGGCGACGATTATTCGAAGACACGCGTGTAAAATAACAAAAAAAACATAAGTGATTGTCTACGGAACGATCGCGGTGAACATTTATACGGTGATACAAAATGTCGGTGGGTGCAATTGGACAGTTTGATTTGAAAACAGACAGTTGGGAACTGTATATTGATCGTTTAGAACAATATTTTATAGCAAACGATGTGAAAGAAACAAGAAAAGTGGCCACATTAATAACGGTGATCGGCAGCGAGGCATACGAGCTCATGGTTAACCTATGTACACCTGATAAACCTTCATTTAAAAGTTTTAACCAATTAGTGGAGTTGTTGAAAGGGCACTTGCAACCGACGCCGAGTCTGTTGGCGGAGAGATACAAATTTAGAAACCGGATTCAAAAGCGAGAAGAAGGCATATCAGAATACGTCGCGGATTTAAAACGGTTGTCAAAATATTGTCAGTTTACGGCAGACACGTTAAAAGAGAATTTGCGCGACCAGTTTGTTTGTGGTTTGGCAAGCGAGAGCGTCAGGCAACGGCTGTTTACAGAGGACAATATCAATTTTGACAAGGCGTATAAAATCGCCGTGGCCATGGAGGCGGCAGAGGCGGACGCAGCTTTGGTAGCGGGCCGAACCGGGAGCGGGAGTGTCGGCGTACCTAAAGAGGAAGCGGACGTGCATTTAGTCAGCTGGCGGCGCGAGCGCACTCGCGGCAGCAGCCCATCAACTAAATACTGCGAGCGGCGACGGCTAGAGGACGCGGGCCGTAGCAAACCGGTTGGAGGCGGGGGCCCAAGCGTCAGGAGCGGAGCGGGCAGCGACAACAAGCGAGTTATTCAAATGGGACCGAATAATAAACAACCATTATTGAGTAATGTGCAGTGTAATGTATGTGGTGGATTACACAGAGCTTCTAAGTGCAAATATATTTCATATGTGTGCAGGGTTTGTAATAAGATGGGTCATTTAAAAAAAATGTGCCCAAATATGCAATATAATGTAAATACATATAATATTCGATCTCGGCCGGAATCGGTGAGCTTATCTGGAGAGGACAGCGAAAAGAACGAGGTAAATAATTTTAATATGGATAGTTTAAATATAAAAAGCTTTCTACCATACACTATAAGGATTATGGTAAATGGAGTTTGGCTAGATATGGAAATAGACACCGGTAGTGCTATCTCTTGTATTAGCTATGAATGTTACGGGAAATTCTTTTCGAATTGTAAATTGATCGATAGCGATTTAAGTTTGAGATACTATACTGGTGAAATTATATATCCATTAGGTAAGATTCAACCGCTTGTTAAATATAAGGACAAACAAAAGCATTTAGATTTATATGTAGTTAATTTTGGAAAAACTAACCTATTAGGTCGACAGTGGATAAGTGAGTTGAATGTGCAGTGGCCGATCGCTGATTGCTTGTATACGGAAAATAAACAAATGTTTGATTTCACGGAATTCAGTTCCAGATATCGTGAGGTGTTTGAAGAGGGATTGGGACGGTTCACGGGTGGCACTGTGGGGTTCCGCCTGCGCGAAGGCGTGCGGCCCATTTTCATGCGCGCGCGACCGCTTGCTTACGCGCTACGGGAGCCGGTCGAGCGCGCGCTGGACCAGCTGGTGCGCGATGGGGTCATCACGCCCATCACCAGCTCCGAGTGGGCGACTCCTGTGGTGCCGATTATGAAGAAAGACGGTACCATCCGCATCTGCGGTGATTTCAAGGTGACCTTAAATAAGTATATAGAGGTGGATCGATTTCCTTTACCAAAAGTTGAGGATTTGTTGGCTAAGTTACACGGGGGTCAAAAATTCAGCAAAATTGATTTATCACAAGCCTACGCCCAATTTTTACTAGATGACTCAAAAAAATATGCTGTCATCAACACCCATAAAGGGTTATTTAGGTACAATAGGTTAGTTTATGGGCTATCTTCGAGTCCCGGCATTTTCCAAAGGAAACTGGAGCAATTATTTGCCGATATACCCTTTGTAGGAATATTCCTTGATGACCTTATTTTAACCGGACCTGATGATGAGACTCATTTAGAGACTTTACACAAGGTGTTTACCCGACTCAAGGAATATGGCCTAAAAGTAAAGAAAGACAAATGTAAGTTTTTTGCGGAATCGGTAGCTTATTTAGGATATGTTATTAGTGGTAAGGGAGTAGAAACGTCGCCGGATAAGATAGACGCGATTAAAAAGGTTAAAACGCCCACCACCGTCGCCGAGCTACGTTCCTTTTTAGGGCTTGTTATATATTATGCCAAATTTGTGCCCAATATTAGTACGATCTTAGCCCCTCTTTATAATTTATTAAAGAAAGATGTGGATTTTGTGTGGAATGATTACTGTCAGCAGGCATTCGAAAAAGTAAAAAAGATGTTAATAACGAGCCCGATATTAGCTCATTATTCGGGACAGCTACCTCTTATACTAACCACTGATGCTAGTGGGGTAGGGGTTGGGGCCGTTATTTCACATAAGACCTCACAAGGTGAGCGGCCAATTGCGTACGCGTCACGAACTTTAAACTCAGCAGAAAAGGGATATTCTCAAATTGAGCGCGAAGCTTTAGCTATCATTTTCGGAATCAGAAAGTTTCATCAATATTTATACGGGCGGAAATTCACATTACGGACCGACCATAAACCTCTGGTTACCATTTTTGGCGATAAGGCGGGTATACCTGTTATGGCGGCTAGCCGTATGCAACGCTGGGCGGTTTTGTTAGGCGGTTATGATTATAAGATTGAATACGTGCGTAGTAATAATAACGCGGCCGATGCATTGTCACGTTTGCCAGTAGGTCTAGAAAGTAAGATTAAAACAGAAAGCACTTATTTAAATTTCGTGCAAAATTTTCTACCCATCACAAGAAATGTAGTTCATGAGCAAACCAAAAAAGATAGCATTTTACAAAAAGTAATATTGTATTTACAGACGGGTTGGCCGCAGCGATGTACTGACAGCGAATTGCAACCATTTTATGCTAGACGCAATGAGTTGTATTTAGACATGGGGTGTATCGTGTGGGGGTATCGGTTAGTGGTACCACAATCGTTACGGGAAACTCTTTTGAAAGAGGTACATACGGGGCATTTAGGTATTGTGAAGATGAAAAGTATAGCTCGAAGTTTCGTTTGGTGGCCCGGTATTGATGCCGACATAGAAAGGACCGGTAAAGAGTGTCAGACCTGTGCGTTGGAGGCTAACTCACCTCCGCGAGCGCCACCACAACCGTGGCTATACTCGTCCGAGCCTTGGTCACGAATACACGTAGATTTCATGGCTTTCCAAGGGCGATCTTTTTTTATATTAATAGATGCTTCGAGCAAATGGATAGAGATATTTCATATGTTGAAAACGACAGCTACGGCCGTTATTAAGGTTTTACGCGAAACGTTTGCTAGGTTCGGTCTGCCCAAAGAGGTAGTTTCGGATAATGGTCCACCTTTTTCTAGCAAAGAATATGCAGAATTTATGCATAATAACGGAATTAAACTAACATTTTCGGCTATATACCACCCGTCATCGAATGGGGCGGCAGAAGGGGCGGTCAAATTATGTAAGAGGGCAGTAAAAAAATCGATACGTGACGGCACCGACATCGATGTAGCATTACAGGCATACCTGCTGGCCTATAGGAACGTGGAGCATAGTACAACCGGTGTTTCGCCAGCTATGCTGCTACAGCGCAGGCCGTTAAGGAGTAGGTTAGATTTATTGTGGGGAGAGAGACAGATAGAGGATAACGTCCGCAAGGGACAACATAAACAATTGGACAACTCGAAAGGAGTAACACGAGAGTTTAGAGTAGGGGATAAGGTGTGGTCCAGGAGTTTTACAGGAGGAAGGAAATGGGTGGACGGTCAGATCCAGGAGAAAGTAGGTTCCAGACATTTTCTCATTGGTAAAGGAAATAATCCACCTGTTAAAAGGCACGTTGACCAGATTAGAAGTAAATGGACGAATCTTATAGATTTGCCTGTGTCTAATCAACCGGGGAGTCGTCCAGTTCGAACTGGGGAAGCGACTGACAGAGATCAGGCGCAGAGTAGCTCGGAGCTAGTGATAGACTTAGACGGAGAGTCGGGGCAAGCGCATGCGAGGGTACCGGGAGAAATACCCGGGGTAAAGCCAGTGAGCCCTCCCAGACCCTCACCAAAACGCCCAAGAAGGCCTGTGGTTAGATATGGTCTTGAATTTGACTAGCTAGTCAATCAGTTCGTATGTTGTAGGCTAAGTGCTGTACTGTTTAGTTATATTAGTATAAGTTATATATTGTTTAGGTATTTAAGTTTTAGTTAAGTGGTAGGGTGTAATGTAGGTAGTAATAGGAGTCGAGGGTAGGCGAGACATTTCACTAACGTCGATATGACAGGGACCCTCTCTCG
>DVZN01001445.1:0-10169 GCA_018237365.1 Caria ino melicerta
GCCCACTTTGGGAAAGACTGGATTAGAGCATGAAAATGTTACCAAAAATGGCATTACAAATTACAATCGACGTAATCGAAAAAAGAATAAGAACGTTAAATTTGACGGGCGCTGACCACAGCGTTTTGGAAAAGTGGTTTGAATATCAGACCGGTACGCTGGAGACGTGGGTTCAATCCCCACAGGCGCCTAAATTTTTTTCGTTCTTAACATTTTTCTAATTCCCTGAAGAGGAGGTTACACTTATAAAACATAACCGACTTTATCTTTCTAGTTCCGCGAACCCGTGAACTCGTTGAACCTGGATATCTTCTAGAGAGTTACTGTCACAACAAACTGGATGACCCTTCTTGAATGCCGAACCACGAATCGACACCAGCTCTTGGAACCAATCCAGCCGAAGAAACCACCAGCCAGTTCATCAAACTTGCGTTCGACGTACGTTTCGACTCCCAAGTATCTTCAGGAAGTTGACTTTATCGGACAGTCGACTTCCCGAAGAAGCCAGATAAAGGCTTTTTCTTCAATTATTACAATGCTTTCACGGTATTTTGCCTAAAAATAAGGTACGATAAAAATGAATTAAATAGTAACTCCAGGACCAAATTTGTATCATGCGGTGACTGGACAAAGGACTTACTTACTTTTGAGTACCTACTTAAGATACTTTATTTAATTTATATGTATAGTTTATAGAACAGTAGTCAAATAATCTAGGAAAATAATCTTTAAAGCGAAATTAGCGGGAATTTTTGGAAGTATAACATTGGAAGGCAAAGAAGCAGACGGATTCCCTGACGTTAAGAAATACACGCCGTATATATACACCAAAGGTGGAATTGGTGTATTGCCAACCTGAGACTGGGATGTTAAGCCTCATACAAAAGTCACTTTAACGGCTATCTTACTTTCCAAATGAACATGGCAAAGCACTAAGGTTATGGCGGGAGGAATAGGTATGACGGTGGTACCAATCCGGGCGAGTCATGCCAAAATCTATTACCCACTTTTCAAACTTTAAGCGCTATTAAAATCGAGTGTAAGAAAATCTGTACTATGTTTTGATTTTAAGTATGTTCCCAATGTGCTCACACCCTTGTAACTAGCGAGCTGCGGGTCCTCAACTTTGTAAATACAAAGGTTTGATTTTTGAAAACTTTTGATTAGCACCGCTGGCCCTCCTCAGTGGAACACGTCAACGGTAAGCAATGACGCTAAAGATGGCAGAAATAGATAAAGCGATGGTAGCCATCCGGCCAGGCCATTGCGGAACTTGGTCACGGTGTTACTGACAGTAAACCTATGTTCGCCTTTCAAGAGCTGCCTGGTAGATTGGTTGGTTTATTTTTCAAAATAGACCGGACCAACATACCCCGGACAATATATCTCGTTAATATTAAAAATTGACGGAAATATAAACTGTCCTACTGTCTTGAAAACATATTATTAGAGAGACTGAATATGTATGTATGTTACAAAGTTAGAGATAAGTCAGGAATATAAACCAATAATATGGAGTTTTAAATGATAATATTGGGGCTAGGAAATCAAAAAGTAAATTTTTTGCTAAAAATATACGACGATTAAAATCAACTCAACGCCCAGTTTGTTTTTATTTCACAGTTCATTATTCATTGTTTGCTTTCCCGGCATATAAATACCAACTTATCATGCTACCTTCACAGTGCAATAGATGTACTGGAGCGCACCTCTCAATTAATATTGTTACACTACCTACAATTATTGTCATAGAATATTGGATTTTACGTAAACATTACAAAGGTTACAATCGCCTGGTTGAAAATGAAAGGAGATGAAAAGCTATGTGGAGGTCCGCGCCGCATCCGAGCGATTCGCCACTCGCTCCATTGGAAGTACGAAAGAGGTCAGTGTGCGCAGGAAGTGGGTCAGGGCGGATGCACCGTTCGTGCCGGCTCGCGAGCGGTCGGGCAGCCTCGTCGGGCATGCGCGCTGAGCCATCGATCGCCGCCCACGCGGCGCAGCGCTAAGTGATCCGTGAGTCGCGACGCGAGTCCCGGGCTGTGCCCCTTGAAGATGGCGGCGTGAGCGCGCGCCCACGGCCTCCGGCGGTCATGCCGCGATGGCCAGAGAGGTAACCGCGACGCGACCGGCGCCGCCGCCGTCCTTACGTAACGGTGACCACTGACACGCCCGGAGATATGGTTATTATCAGCCTGCCACCGCCTGTCGCGCTTGCCTGCCCCATCACCATGTAGAGTAGTGTCTCGGGGTGACCTGCAGCCGGGCGGCCCGGACCAGCCACCTCGCTCTCGCGCGCCCGTCCCGTACGCGCCTCCCTCTCGCTCTATCATACTTGCACATGCAACCAGCGCTACCTAAATGCTAAACCCTTACATGAATAGTTCTAATTATTAAATAGTTTCTACTGATTGTGTTAGTGTTAAATATACGTTATGTTTAAATGTACTCGACCCTACTGATGCTACTACTAATTTTACTAAATTAAAGTTTTTTTAAAATTTGGATTATGGTATTAAATTTTACTGTGAATGTGAAAACTAGAACAGCACATGCGTGTGATAAACCGTAGCACTGTAGCTCGTACCAGACCGTAGCAGGTCCGTAGCCCCTAGCGTAGCGCTACGTGACATAGATAGATGGTAGAGCTAAATACTAGTTTTTTCTTAATTCAATGTCTATAGTATGTTTTATACTGGAATTATACTCGTTTATTTAAATACATGAAGGTCTAGCAATTACAATCTCTCTTTCTATCACCAACAGCAGCCGCATTGGCGCTCTCATTCTGTCAGACAAATGACAGTAGTGACACGAATTATAAAACTTATTCATAAAATACAAATATCACATATAAGTTAGGATTTAGAATAAAACCTACAAAAATTTATTAACATGGCTATAAGTTCGAAAAAATTTATATTTGGAATACCATTTTATGTAATCGTATTTTTCAAACTAGGGTGGAGTTTATACTCTGTGTCGATAATAGGGTGTTTCTTGTAGACATGAATGGTGACATAAACGATAGACAATGTGATAATTTTGGTACAGTAAACTTCTATTGTCGTCCGACTTATAAGGAGGTAGTATGATATATTTTATTTGATTTGTAAAAGGAATAATATAACATTTATAATTTATTTTCTAACTGATAAACCATAACAGTTACTTTGCTATAAGTGTGTAGGTATGCATTTTTGTGAGTATAATCATTATTTTCCTCTGTAACCAATACGCCTTAATAAATTTTATTAAATAATATAGAATAACTATCTTAACAATGGTTTAGTGACATATGATAACATAAAAGATATATTTATCATTTGTTAATATGGAAACATATATAAGACTGTAACATCTTCTATTCTTCTCAAGACATACACATATATATTCATTTATTGCATAAAAGTTCACTAATATGAGATCTCTAACTGCAAAGGCAAATAAGCAGACAGATTTCCTGATAGTAAGACATTCACGCTGCCTATAGATACCAAAGGTGTTAATGGTGCGTTGCCAACCTGAGGCGGGGATGTTAGGCCTCGTACATAAGTAAGTTTATCCGTTACCTCCAAACCGGAAAACGTCAATGAGTGAGCACTGACGTTATGGAGACAGGAGTAGATAAAGCGGTGATACCACTATTCCCTGGTGAGCCACTGCGAAGATCTACCACCTAGTCAGTGTGTTAGTGAAAGTAAGCCTAATTCTAATTATTAATTTTCAATCTTTATATCCAAAAATATAGCAAAAATATCCCTTTATTATCCGTCGTGTATTGAGAGTAGAATAGAATTGCATTTCGTGATGTCTACTCATGTCTATCGTAAAAGGCAATTAAGAGCCCGTCAAGGAGCGGCGCCTCACGAGGCCCGGAGACAGCACAGTCCGTAGCAAACAGACCTACGCCGTGGTCACAAATCCGAATGCCCAGCCCATATAGGCTAAACCTCCCAATATAGCGGGAGGGGGGGGGGACATACGTCCCGCAGTGGACTGTACCAGGCTAATGAATGAATGAATAATGTGCTTGAAATGCAATTAGTTTTAGGTATCTTTAGATTGTTATCATTTCACCATTCTGCTACTTTAGATAACTAATGGTTTCCTATCCTAAGCCAATTTTGTTTTTGAAGGAGAAACGGGAAAATAAATTGCCTTGCCAACAAGAATTTAAATGCCTTGTAAATAATTCGTCAATTAAGATATCTTCTTTTAGTTTGATATATTTTCTAGCGATCCGACTTAGCTTTGCACGGTTTTTTTTTTCTATTATAAATGTACTAGCAACTCGCCCCGGGGCGGGGCACAGGTGCAAAACTGATACTAAATATATAAAAGAATGTCTCCCACAGTCATCAATTTAGAAATCTCTAAAATTATCAGTGTTTTTCTATTACTCTCTGCATGTATTATACTAATAATCCTTTCTCTTGAATCACTCTATCTTTTAAACAAATCGCATCAAAATCCGTTGCGTAGTTTTATAAATCTAAGCATACATAAGGACAGACAGACGCGAAACGACTTTATTTTATACTTTGTAGTGATGATGATTAGACTAGTGGTACCCAATTTTATTCGACCACGGAACCCTGTCTGTATGTATGTTTTTTAAGGAACACTAACTATCTATTGCGATACTTATCGATTTCTTAATTGATGTCTTGATTGCGATAATTTCTATCGAGTGACGATTAATGACATAACCTTGTAGTTTGTTTCAATACATACCTTCAGCTATGACATTCTGTATCTTTTCAAGGAGACACTCTTTAAAGGATTTTATCAAATGCCATATTTGTTTTTTCCACATGAACGTTTATTTGTAATTTATTCCCTTTTTTAAAATCTCAGACAGAAATCGCAGAACTCCTGAGACTTTTCTATGGAACCTAGGGTTACGTAGACCACTATTTGGAAATCGCTATTTGGGATCGCGAATGATTATCATAAAATTTTTATAATTATATTTTTTGGTATCATTGATCTAATGCTGAAAATCGCATTTAATTCCATTGCGTAGTTTGTATTGCAACTTAAGTGACTATCGGCGGATACGATACAATAAGCAATCTCCATCCATTTTTGCCGATCTTCGATTGAAATTTTGATCCGATTATTATATAAGCTGTTTCAATAATTATTCTTTAGCTTGCAATTAAAGGGATGATCTATCGAAAGATTGGTTTCTATATTAGATCGACGCGATCTGTCGATTAAAGATTCGATATTGGGATTGGCCGTTAGTAGAGTAGTGGTTCCCTTTTTATGGCGAGGGAATGTTTCACCAAATTCATCTCTTGTTGGACAAACAATAAATAGAAAATTGTAAACGAATAAGGCTGTGTTGTCTGTAGGGGACGCGCTGCTGTCCACCTCCCAGATGGGTTCTTATTCGCCTTTTAAGAAACCATGGGAACACGTAAGAAAATTAAGGACATTTATCCTGTTCTGTGCACGGGAAGACACTGCCCCTAGAGCGGTCTCACAGGGCAGCGTTCGTAGGCCCAAAAGTAGGTTTTAATTTTGTTTTTTACTTTCTTACCAACACGACAGCATACTTCAAAAGTTAAATAAAGCTGTGGAGGCAATGCCAACCAACAGCTATAATTCATTTCTGAAAAAGAAGTAACCCAAACATGGCGAGTTTGTTTAAACTTAAAACTATAGCAGTTTATGCCTTTCCTTATGTTTCGACTCGTAATTGGAGCACACAGGGTCGAACTGCAACTAAAATAAATTAACCAGGTCGACATAGTATTTGATTTGATTTTTTTAATGAAATTACGTACGTGCCTAATTATTGTCCAGCAGGACCAGAACAGGACATGTTGTTAGCTGTGTAAAACAGGTAGTAAATATAAACTTTATAAACCATGTGATAATTTATAGTTGAAGTTATTTTAAATGCTGTAAAACTACGAGAAAATGACGTCGAGGTCGCTTCTATTCACTAAATTTTAATGGGATCACATTCACTGTATACTTTTTCAAACAAAAAAAGGAGTGTAAGTGTGAATCAGTTGAATATATAACATTATCTTTTTAAGTCAGCTAAAAACTAAAATAGAAAGACATCTTATTAAGTCTGAATTGCAAGTGGCCTGACAGATACTGCCAGTTTTGTATTTTACTACATACTATAAACAAACAATTATATCACAATCATAATATTATGTTTAAATAATAAGTGTGTTAGTTTATATTTGTTTGTACCATAATAAAATTAAATGTTTTTATTTATATTTTATTCG
Source organism: Caria ino melicerta (assembly GCA_018237365.1). Classification (NCBI taxonomy): domain Eukaryota; kingdom Metazoa; phylum Arthropoda; class Insecta; order Lepidoptera; family Riodinidae; genus Caria; species Caria ino. Next base: position 6,261 of record DVZN01001445.1, read on the forward strand.
TATACTAGGTGTTGCCCGCGGCTTTGCACGCCTTTTTGTTTATTATAAAAACACAAAGATGTACACTATTATTTAAGACTTCTATTATCAGTCTTACTAATAAACTTCACTTGACTTCATTTGACTCAGCTCTACTCCACCCATCCCAACCCACCCCATGTAACCTCATCCAACTTCACGCAACCCTCCCTTCACTCCCGAATGTTCCCGTTATTCCCCACTAATCACTTACCCATCTCCTATTTGCACTATACTACCTTCCTTATTCCACCCCTCCCCACCCTATCCCACTCATCCACACCATACACATCCCCTCCCACTCTTCCTTATCCCATCTTTCAAACAAAAAATTTAAAAAAATTGAACTAAATGTTATAGAATTATAGCCAAATATACATTTTATTTTTTCCCCTCCCTCACGAGAAGCTTTTAATTAACGGGATAAAAAGTAGTGGTGTAACGATATGGTTGTCACCTGTTAAGACCACTAGCCGCTTAGTTCCCGGGTTCATTTCTCAGGTCGGGCAACTTTTCTTAAAATGTTTTTCGGATTATTCTGAGTAAGCATGACATTGCCCGGGATTGGAATGTGCCCGAAGTGGCGATAGGCTATATCACATCATGGGCCGTAGTACCTTGACTAATCGTGGGTGTTCTAGTATATCTACTGGACTTACGAGTCAAGGAGACACTAGCACATCTCTGCCTATCTCTTCTGGGATAATAGGCGTGAAGAACTTTTTACTTTTAAAAAGTAGTCATTAAACTTCCTCAGAACATAGACTATCCAGCATCAAATTTCGTTACGATCAGTCCAGTAGTTTCGGCGAGAACCGCGGCCGAGGACAGACACATAAAAATTCTGAAAATTTCAAAATATGTTCTACTGCTCATTTTTAGTCGTATGGGCTATTTTTTTTATATTTTCAATGTACAAAATTCACTCTTCTACACTTTTATTATGTGTATATATAGACTGCACTTTCTTGTATTCCATCAATATTTTGTTAATCTATAGTCGCTAATATGAGTAAAGTTTTTAATTTTTTTCGTTTACTAAGTATATTATGATTTTATACAAAGTGCGATTTTATCAGCAGTTGGCCTTCGTTGTAGCACCAGGTCAAGGGCGTCGTTGTATTGTCATCTGTTCTTGATACGTGTATAAAATTTAAAGTCGATTCACTCAGAAATGGAAGGAAATTATAAGTTATTTAGAACACAAATTGCACAATAATCTGATGTTTAAGACTTTTATGATTATTTCGACCCTGATTATTAGTATATAATCATTAACTAGAGCAGCTCGTCATACAAGTTTTGTGAGTTGCAAAATGAGCTTGCTAATTAACACATTATGGGGCTTGATTATTACATTAGTATATAGGAACACATTCTTTTTTGGTGATCCATACTATTATTATAAATACGAAAGTGTGTATTTGTGTGTGTTTGCGTCTTTCACGTCAAAACAGAGCAACGGATTGGTGTGATTTTTTATGTTAACATAGTTGAAGGGCTGGAGAGTGACATGGGCAGTTTTAATTCCTTTTTATTTCCCCACCTCTCAGAAAGTTATAATTTGGTATGAGGACTCTTTGTAGCTAACAAAAAATACGTGCATTTTATTAAAATCTGCCTAGAACAGAGGAGAAATTTTGTGTTGGACTTTCCGTAGTGTTTAAAATAAAACGTTAATTTTTTAGAGACACACGGGGGCGAAGTCGAGAGCAAAAGTATTATTATAATTTACTGACTGCATAGCTCAGATTTGTCAATCACTTTAACAGTTCACAGATACAGATTTGTTTATCAATACTTACTTACACCATGGAATCATTCTGTAACTTTAACTACCATTTCAAATCGGGTGAGTCGTTTCAGAGATTATCTGGAACAAACAGGCCCACGGGCAAACATTTTATAAGTAATTGCAGATATAACAAGCAGAAACTTAATCAATTGTATTGATGGTTATTATTTTTAAATATCAAAGTTTACCAATATCAAATATACATATGTTCCTGTACATAATATGAGTATAGTTCGCTAAAGGCGGCCCCGTACGCAGGTAGGTAGGTGTAATTACACGAGATATGTGGGCTCGAAGGGCGCTCCACTCTGAGCTCTGGAAATTCTCTAAGAACATCTTGACAGATGGCGAATGGATGGCCCTCTCATTAACTTTCCTTGCGCTATTTTATATACCCACCTAAAGATTTAAACATTTTTCATTTAGAAATTCTTTTGCTGGCGGAATTGTTTGTACAAATTTAAATGGGATTAAAGTTACAGTATTTTAGTATTGCTACGAGTATTTACTCGCCGCACAAAATTCATAAATTTATAAAATCATATATGGATTGTGCCAAATAACAAGGTTATAGTTTTCAAATATAAATAACATGTGTCTGTTGAATTTTTATAGCCATTTATATGATTTTGTCTTAACTACTAAATTGCGAGGTAAAATAAGCTTAATTTTTTTATACCTGTTGATGTCGTCAAAGTAAATGCATGTTAGGAAAAGTAACGTCATGTTTCTTTATAATACGTATAATAAGAAAACGACGATATTTTGCATTTATCTACATGATTAATAAAGTTAAAAAAAAGTACCTTCACGCCTATTGTCCCCGAAGGGGTAGGCAGAGGTATGCTAGTATCTCCACGACTCGTAAGTCCAGTAGATATCCTAGAACGCCCACGATTAGCCAAAGTACTAGGGCCCATGATGTGATAGGTCGCAAACCTTTCGCCACTTCGGGCACATTCTAATCCCGGGCAATGTCATGCTTACTCAGAATAATCTGAAAAACATTTTAAGAAAAGTTGTCCGACATGGGAATTGAATCCGGGACCTAAGCGGCTAGCAGTCTTAACAGGCGACAGCCGTATCGTTACACCACAGAGGCTTTTCATACATGTATATATAAAAAAATATCGTCACGATCATATATCCTCGAAAACGTAGGCAGAGGTACATACTAATATGCACCCACGATCAGTAGTGGCTTTACGCATAGGCCCGTGAGGCTCGGGTCTAGGGCGGCATGATTTTAGGGGCGACAAAATTTGCACAAGCATGTTTACATACTCTTGATGGATTAGGTAGAAACAAATTTTTAAACCTTACAACATTGCGACCATTTTTGTTTTTAATTTCTCAAAAAGTACCCAGAAAATCCATTGTAATGTTAAATTTATTCTAGTCTTATTTTGCTAGGTTTTAGCAAAGAACACAGAATTCTACAAACATATAAACAACACTCGTAAACCATAACGACTTGAAATCTGGAAAAAAAGGGCGCCATATCAAACGGTGCTTAGGGCGCCATTAATTTTGAATCCCCCACTGCCCACGATTAGCTGACGATATTATGTCCCATGATGTGACAGGTAGCAAGTCAGTCGCCATTCGGGGACAACTTCAATTCCATAAATTATAAACAACAGCCGTAAATCATAACGCCTTGTAATCTGGTAAAAAAGGGCGCCATATCAAACGGTGTTTAGGGCGGCATTAATTTTGAATCCGCCACTGCCTACAATTGGCTGAAGATATTATGTCCCATGTGACAGGTAGCAAATCAGTCGCCATTCGGGCACAACTCCAATTCCAGGCAACGTTATGTTTTTCAGAAAAACTGAAAAGACTCATAGTAGAACAGGTTTACCGACTCGGAAATGGAACCTGGCACCTCACGCGTCTAAGTCGTACACCGACACCCTTGACCCATATAAATAAATAAATAAATAAATATCACTGGACAAATCACACGTATTGATCTAACCCCAAATTAAGCAAATTATTTACTTGTGTTATGGGTGGTAGTCAACGATATATACATAGAAATACATATTTAAATACCAGAATAAATTTAATAAACACCCAGACCCAGAAATGCG
>DVZN01001446.1:0-10167 GCA_018237365.1 Caria ino melicerta
TGATTAAGACACTAAACTCTATTTGTATTCTAAATTTGAAGCTTCTATGTCTGCAAGAAGTGCCTTGGACTTTTGATGATCGGTGAGTCAGTCAGTCAGTCAGTGAGTGACAAAATTTAGAAACTTTAACAAGTTGTCATTCTTAAACTACTGGTTCAAATTGAATGAAATTTTAAATATACCGTGTTTATATAATGCGTGATTAGTTACTGAAAATTCAGGTTCCTTGTTTTATCCACAACGAAATTATAGGGGGTCGAAAATGGCCTGAATTGCTTCGAGAAAAGGATGGTACGGCCGTGCCGCTTTTTTTTGCTCGACTTGGCGGGGGCACTGCCGTGCCCCCAGATTTAAGAGTGCCTACTATATTTTTAGCAATTGAGCAAAACACATATAACACACAATCTCACTTGTCGCGTCGCTGGTATCTGTTATTTTACCGCTCAAGTAACCTTGAATCGTTGTATCTAAGAACACAATGGACTGAATGCGAGCCTTTTTATTGCAAGTATGAAAAACTTTAAAAATTTGACTGTAACCTCGTTTTCTGGACACATTTAACTGTAACCTCGTTTGTGGGACACATTTAACTGTAACCTCGTTTGCTGGACACATTTAGCGAACACTAGACATAAGATCGTTTGATAATATTAATGTTTTATGGCACTTCGCATTTGTACATGATTATTGAATTTCCAGTTCTTTTAGTTTTAAATTTCTCATTATTGTAAGAAATTCAGATAAATTATGATATAATTTATCTGAAATATTTAAAACAATGCTATTTTTTACGATTTCACAGTTATATTTTTTGTATATAAATTGTATTGAAAAAGGTTGAGTATTCATTTACATAACCAAACTTATAGCATCCATCTTTTATAGACATCTCTGAAGTTAGAGGTGACCTGTGGGCTAAATATGCAAGTCGCCACATGACTGTTTTTTTATAATATTGTAAGGCAAACAAGCAGATGGATTTCCTTCTCTTATCTTATCAATTGGATACCAAAAGGTGTTAATGGTGCGTTGCTAACCTAAGGTCGGGATGTAAGGCCGCGAGATGCGAGATGAGATATAATAATAATCAAATATGAAATAAAAAACATACTGGAAAGGATTATAAGATCCGCCCAAGACATGATGTGTATATATTGAACAAGTTACCTCATTACGCGGCAAGAGCACGCATGAGATGCGAAGATCGTTAACTTAAAATGCTCAATTACACATAGTAATGAATGATATACAATTAGTAGCCGTGAAACTTCTGCAGGCGTTAAACTATTGCCGAAACAATTACGCGGGGAACTGGAGTTGAAATAATTATACTTAATGAAGGAACTCGATCCGATGGCGCGGCTCGATCGCATTACTATCACCGCATTAATATTCCGCCGTCTCCGGCGACTGTGTTCTGTGTTGACGGCAACAACTGGAATTTGGGTATTGCTTATTGGTTTATACCCAAAATTCAATAAAGTTCTTATTGTCAAACATTACAATATATTGGCTAAATGTAGTCATTATAATTGAAACAAATATTGAGAGCGTTAGGCAAATTGGATGAATTAATTTAACATCAAAGTAAGCAATTTGTTTGCTTGTGTTTCGAGTGATAGTCGACGATACTTATTTTCCCGTCAGGGCTCCTTTACAGAATAGCCTTTCTGCCAGGCAGCTTGAAAAGGCGAGAATATGCTTACTGTCGCTAGCACTGTGTTCTCTAACTAGGTGGTAGAGTTTCACACCGTATCACCCAGATAGGTGCCACCGCCACACTTATTCCTGCCACAATAACATCAAAACTTATCATTAACGTGTTCTGGTTTAGAGAGTTCGGTAGCCGATAAACTTACCTTTGCATAAGGCTAAATATCCCGGCACCATTACCACCTTTGGTGTCTATAAGCGGCGTTAATTTACCATCAGGGAATCCTTCTACTGGTTTGCCTTATAATATAAAAAAATATAGAAATACATACATGATTATAAAAATGAATTTAATAACCTCACAGATCTAAAAACGCAAACGTCTAAGTTAAGTAACAAGTACACTTACGCCTGTATAAGTTGTGAATCATTCTCGAGCCTAGTTGATCAGTGTCATCAGGCGTGTCAGGCCGTTTGACCATTGAGGTGCCTACAACGATCCAACGAACAACCAAAAAGCAACCAGAAAAAATTCAATAGCAAACGTTTCGAATATTTTTATCCAGAAAAGGACGATCACAATCTTCTTCGCTGCCAGAAAAAAACAATACAAATAGGAATTCAAATTTATTTCAATCTCGCCTGAGATCTCGCTCGTCTCGCTAGGCATAAAATCAAGACATAGAAGCTTATATAACTGTACAATTACCTTTATTTTGTAAGGCCCACTATTCATATCATTATTAGTAGAACCATTCTATAATTTTAAACAAATATGCAAACCTTTTTTGAAAATTGATATCAGTAAGTCACAGAATCAGACAAAACATTGAACACGGTTACAATACGGAAAAAAATAAGAACCTTTTAGAGCAAAAAATGAATGCTACGGACATAATATTATCTATACGAAAAGCTTGTTCGAGTTGAGTGGAAATAAGTAGAAAACTTGTTGTTTACGTTACTCAGTCATGTAACCGCTTTGGAGCAAATAAAACTTTAATTAAGACAAGCAAGAGAAGTCGTATATCGCCGTTGAAAACTTTAACAGCTTATAAATATTGTAACATATTTATACAAACATGTCTTCACGCCAGTCCTTTGCGGGCTAGAGAGTATCGAGTGCTAAGTATGACGATTCCTCCATGATTGCCAAGCTTCCTCTACATTCATCACTCTGTCTGCCAGTTTCGAAGACTCTTGACACCACCCTCGGATAACACACCAAAATGTCAACCTCGGTTTCCCGGGTACCTAGAACCTACCACATTTGTATTGTGTATCTGTTTTGACAATTTTGCATTCTTATACGTGATTTTAATTATTAAAAATAAATACACTGTTTAAAATATGAAACATTTTCTCAGAAACCAATGAAAAATCTATAAATCCACGGACATGCAACTCACAGCCTCCTCCGCATCACACGCATCGGCCAAACTTCAGAAGACTTTAGATCTGCCAATCTAAGCTAATAATAGTTGTATGATATAACATCATAGTCACAACGTATAAAGCCTTTTAAAAATATTGAGTGTACTGTGCTTGCCATTTTTTGTAATATAGTATCGCAATTTTGTAGAATGTAAAGTCAGGTTCTAGAATGGGGGCCTCGACTCGGTAAACGTAGTGTGGCATGCCCTCCGATCAGGTTGATTGATGATTTGAAGACGGCAGCTGGTAGGGACTGGATAGTAAAAACGCTAGATCAGGTCTTATGGCGTACTTTGGGGGAGGCCTACGTCCAGCAGTGGGCTGTAACAGGCTGATCATGATGAAAGTCAGGCTGACCTAGAACAGTGTCTTCATTCAAACATTCCTTGACGCTTGCGTCCCGTCACAAGATTCAATTCAAGCGTCTCGGCGTAAATTTTTGCTTATCTCATGTAACTTATTACAGAACAAAACAAATGTTTACTCGACATTCGTTTGTCTCTTTCTGTAATACAGGTTCTAGGTATGACGGAAAAGATATAAAGACAATTATAAATATAGCGTCAAAAAAGGTTCAAAATAACGAACAAAATATGTTTAAATAATGAATGAATGATTTTCTGTAGAAAGTAGGATATCGACTTGGATATGAATGTCCGCAATCTAACTGAACTCACGCACAGTCAATGGTAATAATATGTAGGACGACATGAACAAATACTGACATTATAACCCTTATTTATCTAAAGTATTCCGACCCAGAAATACAATATGTTCACCACGCAAACACTTGCTCCTGTGAAGAATCGAACCCAAATCTCATCTTTAGTCGATTAAGCTAACCACTTGACAAGGAGGCGAGCAAAAATGTTTATAAAACGATTTTGTTAACTACTGGTATACGGTATTGGTTGTTCGATATATTTGAGTCTATGAATGGTAATAGATCAACGGAACACGGCGCACCACTAACGCACCCGCGTTTTTTACATCAAATATGTGAAATTGGAACGATGACAATCGAGCTCGCAGGCTTCTTTATAAACTAAAGTAGACTTGCACCACATGCATTAAATACATTAATAAATCACATTATCAATTTATGTAAAAAATATTAAAATTTTAAATTACAAAACCTTGTAAGTACCCCGTGTTATTCCGGGCTCCTTTGACAAATAGAGGAACTGCCAACCTGCTAGGCAGCACGTAAGAGTGTTACCATCATTGTGCCGTTGATTTAAAGAGGGCAGCTGATAGGGACTGATTTGGATGAAGAGAAAAATTTGACCTTCCAGACAGCTTGTGGCTTGCGAGTTAGGTTTATTTGTTAATTAAACGTTGACATTTATTTATTTATTAACATTAACACCAACAACATTATACACTGACAAAAGAAAATACAAGTTTCCAAAAATTATTAGCCTAAGTGTTATCTTAATAACAGGTCTTACACACATTTCTGAAATAGACATCATAAGCATACAAGGAAATAACAAGGTAGAAATTACTGTGAATACATTGATAAATTTGACTCAAATATGCAAAATGAATGTGCATATATTAATTTATTTATCACACCATATTTGGATTGATGAATAAATTAAAATATTGGTTTGATAAAAAAGTAAAAAATAAATATTGCGTTATTAAATTGATTATTCGATTATTAAATTATTATTCATTTTTTTGTCAATGGTTAAATTAATTATTTATTTAATCATTCAATTATTATATCAGTTAATAAATTACGTAAAATAAATAAAAAGAAATTGATTAAGATTTACTACATTACTAAATAAAAAATATATATTGAGTAATCAAAATAGTTTTCATTCAAAAAATATAACAAATCATTGACAGTTTTTTTACGGATGAGAATTATTTAAAGAATACAGTTTAAATAAGTTCGGTTTAAATTTGCTTACATTATCTGAGAAAATATTAATATCAGCATTTTGGTTAACAATATTTTCACTTTTTTTAACAAATTTAGATGGAGCAGAAATACAATTTTTATGGATTGACTCAAAAATGGCGTTATAGCTAATCATTGATCTACTAATGGGTGCATAGCGGCCTTGACGTGAAACGTGTATGTTTTTCAACAAACGGTAAATAAAATGACGACCTTAATGTTCACACTATGTGGTTAAGTGCTATGGCAGTTTTTCTTGATCCACCGTTTTACTTTTTCCTGTTCCAATAACGTCAGTGATCTCCATTGCGGAGTTTTTGTTTGGAGGACAAGGGAGCAAATTAACTCAAGCATTTCGCTGAATAAGCTTATCACCAAAGTTTAAGCTTCGCAGTCTAACAGTAACACCTTTACCAGTAACACTATCACATTTTTTTTCTGCCTGTACGGTGAAATTCGGAAGAGTCGTGAAACAACTGGTGATTAATATTTTACACCTTATATTATGTGATGTGTCTACTCCTGCTGTCATAAGAGTGCACGAGATGCACTTATCAAAACGAGTACTCATAAATCCAGCGAAATCCAATCCTCTGTTTGGTGACGCAGTGCGTTGTGGAGTGTGTTGACACTTGACTCCGCAACTGCGCTCTGAGTAATGGCGCCGCTCGCTGACGTTTGAGATACGGCTCCAACACATTTGCTTAACAACACCATACGTTTACTGATAATATGCTTTTTTGATAGTAGATATTTTTTAAATCATACATAAATATCTTAGCGACAAGTCCCTTGTAGGGTAAATGAAGTGTATCGTATGCCAAGTGTCATGACACACTTGCCTAGCGTCCTCCATATTTTTTACATTCACACAAACACACCATTCGATAAAAGAGAAAACGATATTATATAAAATATAAATTAATAGCTACGTTCGATGTCTCGTTGGCTTATTTTGACTTTATGAAATTTAAGGAAGCTGAAATGTAAAGTATATTAGTGAGCCGCGTGTTCAATTCCAGATAATAAAAAGAAAATGAGGAACCTACAATGCCTACGAGCCTAGCCTTTCAAAGAATGCATGGTATGAAATTTTTAACGACACATATTAGAACAAGTTAATTTTTTAAATTGTTGTCTATCGGTGTGCCTGTAATCGTTGAAGTTGTTACTTTCACAAATGTTTAGGGAGGAACTAAGGAATTATGGTAAGAGGGGAAATAAGGTTATTTTATAAAAAGTCTCTAAACCTAAATGTGTAGGCTTCCGCGAAAAAAATTGCTTGAAATTTCTCCAAAGGGTCCACTAAGACGAACTCTCGGGCTGTATAGCCCTATAAGGCTATATATTTTGAAATGAGACAATAATACAAATTTCCTCGTGGCAAGGTTTACTCATAGCCAATTTGACTCCAACCCCGATCCTTCACGTAGTAACCCTACCAGGTTTTACCCTCTAAGCCGCAACACGACGACAGCGAGCGTTAATGTTACTTTGGGCAAAATATGTAAGATGCTGATTGATTTAATGTTTACATTTTTAAAAGAAATGGTAATAACAGTTGCCATCTTAAATTACTCATTCATTGTAAAATTACAAGATAATAATATTACAATATTTATTATCGATATCAAGTTCCAATAACCATCAAATTACATTCGATTTTTATCAAAGCGTTAACGAAATAGTCGGGCTACATGGCACTAAACCTTTATTAATGTGAATTTAGTATGTTTGACGTACAATAAAGACTAACTTCTCAGTCTTCAAATAAACAGACGAGCAAAACTATGTAGTGAACAAGGTGGGTGGCTGCCCGCCCGCCGCTTTGTGATAACTTTCCGTTTGATCGTATCTTACAATGCTTTCATGTTTTAAATGTCGTTCAATTCCTACTTCGCAAAAAATTAGCATGCAAATATTCAAGTAGGTATGTATAATACCCATATGAAATAACTACAACCATAATATCAGCATTGTTATGGTTATTTTGGCGTTTCTCACTAAACGATTTTTTCTCATCAAGTTTACGTATCGTTGTTAGAAAAAAAGTATGGGATTAAAATTTTGGATTGTAATTAAAAGGGACAAAATTGAGGCCAAAAAACAATATGTATAATGTATATATGGTATCATTCCCAAGACAGGCATCTAATTAGGCTAATTCTAGTAAGCAGGCATCAAGCTCGCCTAAGAGCGCTAACAGCCCCTCAGTGCTCCATCTTGGCGGGACTGAGAATACTCTGTGTCTGCGGCGAAACACAACAACAACAGAAAAACGCTTAAGGTCTATTGAATTTGCCTAAATCTATAATGAAAGATTGATTTTTTAAAGTATTAATACCAACTTTATAAACAAAATTCAGATCATAATTACATATGTAAAAAAAACACAGCAGAACTACATTTGATAACTTCTCTCCTGTAACTTAATGCAATACTTAACTTTGTAACTGTTAAAATAACTTAAAACAAAAGATAAAAAACATTTTTTTGCGCGCAACTCTTCTAAAACCTAAATATCGACAAATAATTTCAATTTCGATTCAAAAATTATTTATTTATAACAATATACAATAATAAAATGATATCGTGAGTATCCCGTGTAAATAATTTAATATATTAATAATTAAATTTGCCGCCGTTTTCTTATGACACCACTCGCTTTACAGACTCTACCTTACGGCCGCGATACCTTATGTGCAAGTCTCTAGACTGAAACACGACAGTATGGAACAGACATAATAGGGGCAGTAATACCCGGGCTAGTTTGGAAAACTGACCATGACTCCACCACGGGAGGTTTTGATATTCATGTTCCTTTTATATTATGCTCACCTCTTACAAGCTACCTGGCAAGAAAGCTGACGTAGGCGACACACGTCAGACAACACGTCAGAGAAAACGAAGGTTAGAGAGTGGGGTGATCACTTAACGTCAGATCCCTAATTCTTCAATTTCCATATTTTTATTCATTAATCCATCCGCCTGTTACAGTCGACTACTGGACGTAGACGTCCAGTATAGGGGGTTTTGTCCATAGTCATCACGTTGGCCGAGCGGCTTAGTGACTAGTGTATGTCAGTTATACGGGATTTATTTTCAGTACCGGGGGAGGGGGTTAAACCGCCTTATACGATATTCCCGAGCTGATATGGGCTATTTATATTGTATCCTACAAATAACACAGGGCCAATAATAATTAACACAATACAATAATTTAATATATATTTTAATAAGACTCCATTTTATTCCTCGATCGCGTAGAATACTTGACGTATCGATACATTCCCAATCGAAGGGCAAACAGTTTGTAGAGGTTCCGCTTCATTAGTCACCTTTGTAGACGTTTCCTCAGACAACGTTAACGTTTAATCAGCCGTGTATGTTCACTTGTTCCTGTACAAGTGTTTGACTATAAAATTATGCTAACTAAAGTTTATATGGTATCTTATTAGCAAATGTTTAATCATGTTGTTATTTTATATTTAATATCACTGTTAATATTTTATTTAGATTTTAAAATGCTCTTATGACTAAATTAATATCAATTAAGTAAAATATTATTTAAGTAAGTATATAATTTTATTAATACCCTTTTTGATAAACTTTCAACGTAGTATATGATATTTTTATTTATCAAATTACAAATCATAATATTATTATTATAAAATTTATTATTATGTTTATAATATCATAATAAATGTTGTATTTACATTTTAATAGATGTTCTGGCGTACTTTGTCCCGCGTAAGTCCCGCGTTAAAAGCATTGTTTTTTTTTTAATCAAATTGTTCTCTACTCTAATTGTCTTTAGAAGATATTATACATTTAAAATAAAATTATAATATTATGTCTCCAAAAACTATGCCCGGCCCCTCATGCTACATGTATAAGCCGGCTGCTAAAGCACGTGCGTTATTATAGTAATCAAACTTTAATATTTAAGTATTTGGAAGAGAAATAAATAATCCATAAAGTCTCGCTAGACGAACGTAGTCACGACTAAGCCTAGCTACTACCCGGTTCCACCTGCGTTTGTATAAAGCACATTACTTTTCTTATTCTTAAATCGGTTAACATCAGAAACCATCCCAATGAAGTACCCGGAACGTCTACATGATTTTTTCGTAATCCGACTAGACCGAAAAAATTATCATCTTCCTTCCTTTTTTATCAGTTGGCTATATTCCACAAAACCTCTCCTGATAATAACCCACAGAACAAAAATAAAAATACGCAATTTTTAACTATAATTCACCAGCACGTAAACCGATTTCATTTATTGTTTTTTGTTTAATAGTATGTACTTTACAGGCAGTCAAGCATTTTTTTCCACGTTATAAGTTTGTAGTCCAAAATTTACAGATACAACAAATCTCAGTTAAATTACTCCAAATTACTCGTAAATGTACCGGAACATTTGATAGTAAATGTCATCTTACGTTAACGTTGGACTTAATGTTCATATTTGTTAAAATAAAAATAATTACTCTTTAATGATTTATGTGAACGTATAAATGGCATTTAAAACGAGGAGGCATTTTTTATATTCGATTGTCTATTTTTAGGGAGATCTCTGGACGATTGGACCGATTTTGAAGAGACCTTCACTAGACTAACGCCATCCTCCCTTAGTGTATGCCACGCAGACTCTACGGGAGTGCAACAGGTGGACAATCATGATTACATTGTAAAATCTAATCAGGTGTAGCTCGCCCGGATTTGTATTCATCGCCATACCTACGTCTACCGGTGGAGCATCAACGCTTGCCATTAACGTCTTTTTGTTTTTAATGGTATTCTAATCGGAAAGGATAATGATGCAAAAGAAATAACATCGCAGCCTCTAGCGGCAGTTCTAAACAATAAAAATATATACATCACTTAAAGCGCGGTGTGTATTTCTTACCTCATGTAAATCCATCTAGATTTTTGTTTTAAGGGTTTGTTTTTTCAATGGAGAAAGTAAAGTGTCGAATACAGTACTTACGCCCTCTAGTGACTTTTTAACAATACTGGAATGCAAACAAGCATACGGATTTTCTGATGTTAAGAAATACACTCCACCTATAGACAACAAAGTTGTTACTATATTTTATATTTTCCATCGTTGGCGCTTGGTAAAACTTCCACATATTCATATCTTCAAATGAAAACACTTG
>DVZN01001447.1:0-10167 GCA_018237365.1 Caria ino melicerta
CTATACAATGCCTACGTCCAGCAGTGGACTGCAACAGGCTGATGTGAAAGTTAAATTGGTTTGTAAGTAGGCTCAACTGCAAGGTTTGAGCTGCAAAGCAGGTTAATAGGATTTACAGGTGGTGGGTAGTGAACCAGCCTCCAGATATGAAAGTCAACTGCAAATATGCTGAATAAGGAGTCCCCTAACAAGCAGAGTAAAAAGCACCACCTAATGTCCATCTGTGGATATCGTAAAGGGGTCATCCATAAATTACATATTTAGTAATATAGATTTAGTAATATAGAATTTTGATCATTTTTTGTCACATACCCTCCTTGTCACAGGTCATCAACTCCTTCCTGTTGTGATGTCACATATTTTTCGTTCTTTATTTTACTTGTAAATTTAGTGATCACTTTTTCTAAATTTTTTCATTTAAATTAGAGTAACCTTTAGTAAAATCAACTTAAAAGTAAATAATAGACACAACATGATGAAAATTTGTAAAAGATTTTACAATTTTATAAAACTGACATCACATACCTCACCATGCCTCTCATTCATCACCCCCCCCGCCGCTAGCCACATTTCGTTAAGCCCCTCCCTACCCCTTACTATGACTTAATTTATATGGTATGGCCCCAAAGGCGGTTGAGACCATCCAGAGTGTGAGCAGCAGCACCTCCAGGAGTTAATACAGTCCATAACACACATACTCTGCGATCAACAACACACTTGCCCAGCGTGGAGACTATAGGCAAAACCCCTCTATACACTGGGGAGGCCTAAGTCCAGTAGTGGACTGCTTATTAATGTATAAAATATTAATAAAAGCCTAATAAAACTTGTGACATAATGCCATTACTAAATATAATTTCCCCTGGTGATGATGATTATTCCGGTAGGATTTCTGCCAATTCCTGTCGCCAAAATGTCAGTGCTTGCTATTGAAATGTTCTGGTTATGTCAAAGCCTAACAACCCGGCCTCAGGTTGGCAAAAGCCTATGTTCATTAGTAAGTGGATTAATATGAGTTCTGTAATTTTCAAGATTTAGGTGTTACCTAAATGGTGATGAAACATAAATGATGTCTAAGTGATGGTTTGCTACTTGGGAGGTATCTGCTTGGTCACTTCTGTTTACCATATATCATAAAAATAATACATTTACTCATCAACCATTTAATTTCATTAGCCCTCCTACAGAAAAAGAGGGGTATACGTTTAATGTGTATATGTGTCGGTCTGTGGCATCGTAGCTTCTAAATGAATTGACCAGTTATGATGTATTTTAGTTGAAAGCTGATGAGATTGAGATGGTTCTTGACCATAAGTTAAGGATATCTGTCCAGGCCATCAAGGTCATCAATTCATTTGTTTGTGTCAGGGGTTACTTAAAATATTACTTTATTTAGTAACTAAGAAAATGAAAAACAACTATAAAATGTTGACTAAAGCAGGAAAATAAT
The DNA here is from genome assembly GCA_018237365.1 of Caria ino melicerta. Lineage (NCBI taxonomy): Eukaryota > Metazoa > Arthropoda > Insecta > Lepidoptera > Riodinidae > Caria > Caria ino. Next base: position 1,451 of record DVZN01001447.1, read on the forward strand.
ATCATAGACATATAATTTACCAGAAAATATATGATTCATGTGCTAAATATAGAGTGCCTGATATTTTATCAGCTCCTATTTCAAATTAACAATGGTTTTACATAACAATGCATTCATTGCATTAAATTAGATCTCCAAAAAATATTTGACTCGGTTTGGTGGAGAACCTGGTGTGAGGAGTAGCAGCACATAGCCATAGCTTCAACTTGATTAGTATGTGACATAGTCGGTTGAGCCCAGAAAATGGTGTGGTTTTATGAAGCCATGATACAAATAATAGTTATACACATATATGGATAAGTAAAAGTTGAGGAGATGGAGGAGATGAAATTATATATTTCAAGCAAAGCCAATAAAATTTAAGCCCTAAGGATGTTTTTAAGTAAAACGAAACTAGTTGGCAAGGAAATATTGCAATAATAAAGTGGAACAAGTACAAGTGTAGTGATCATTTTTATTATGACTAAATATCATTTCTATTACAGATAATTTACCAAAAAAAACTTTAATTTTTCAAATATACTTTATTATTATCTAATTAACAAAAATATGTAGTTTGAGTTTGGTGTACCAATGAGATCTACAAACAAATACTCCTTCACACTATGTAAAAATATTATTAACAGAAAAAAATAATTGGATTGTCATTCACTACGATTTTATCCACAATTTCATCCAAACTGAGTACCATAGCATACATTTTAAAGTTAAATATCCAGCCTTAAGAATTGAGCTATCGCACGAAAAATATATTATTCTTTTTACCTACAAGTTCCAGATATTATTGGATCAAACTATAAACCTTTTCAGCTTTTTAAATTAATAAAAAAAATTGTATACTGTAAATGCCAAAAAGAATATATATATATCTTGCAAATTTCTCCAGTGTCATTTTCGAATTCACCTGTTGTTAAACTCAGTCACAAACACTTGTTTACATAAAAAAATATCTTTGTTAAAAAATTAAAAAAACTTGATAGTATCCGAGTTAAAAACTGAATCTCACCTCAACTTAAAAACTCGAAATCGAAAAATCAATTTGCTTACAACTTTCTTGTTCAGTGGAAGTTTTTGGTAAAACAAAAAAAAAAACTAAAAACAGGCAAACGGCAAATGTTAAATTCAATTTTTTTGTTTATTTGGACTGGCAAATGTTTATTCATTGACATGCTTGACAGATCACAGATGACCTATTTTGACATTTCCTTTTTGTAACAAAATAATAGTGTTGCGAAATTACATTAAATATTTTGTTTTACTACACTATATCAAAATTATTAATATAATTTTTTTAAATAGTTAAGTACAATTAAAAATCTGAATTTAAAATATGACGTATTACGCTGAATCACTAGTATGAATCCTAGTTTTACTGCGAAATAATATCGCGATTGTATCGTAACATAAAGTAAACTTTAGTGTCCTAAGAGTACGTTGGAGGAGTTTTAGAATATATAATGCGTCAGCAACAGGTTATCGCCTATCACAATCCGACAAATACGAGACTAGGATTTCAATCCACAATTTTATTTACATATCACTTTTTAGACGGACAGAGCATGCGCAAAAACGACTTTAGAAAAGTAGGAAAATTAATTCTTAAAATAATATTAATATTTTTGCCCACCTTTTTCAGACTTAAGAAGATAAGTTTTATGTTTTCTTTCTGCTTCTTCATATCTGTTTTTCCATTTTTCGACGTAAGTAGAAATCGCGATATTCGCCTCCTTGCTGTTTTGATGCGCGTCAGGCTGCGTCATCCTAGCGGCAGTGGCTCGTGGAATCCTCGTGGCCGCGCCGGAATAGAGCGAGACAGAACTCCGACTGCTTTGACACTGATTGTTGCCCGACGCGATTGCAAATGCATTATCACCATTCCTTTTAATCATTTTTACATTCGATATTTTTACTCGCGTCGTATGGTCCTCCGCATTGTCCTGTTTTAAGTATGTACCGCTCACGTGTTTAGATCAACAGGCTGATGTGTTGGATTTTAAGAAAGTGTTAAAACAATTACATGAAAGGTTCTTTGTTCTCGCCGTTAAGGAAAATACGCATTATCATGTACGTCGCACCACTGAATTGTGTCACTCGCGTTCACTCAATAAAACAGCCTTGAAATAAAATAAAACATTATTCACATGAATAATGTAGAAATAGGCGTGTATCGCTTAAACACACGACAAAAAGCATCTGGTGTCAGATAGCAACTAACGTACATATGTGATAATGAAATCTTCGTCATTGTGAGTCATTAGACTTGATGTTTATGCTTTTTGTTTACGTTTATACTTGCTGTAGTTTCTTACAAACCTTTTTGATGATTACTTAGAATTTAGTTTGTGTTAGCCATGCATGTCAGTGTTTAGGTTTAAATAAAAAATGATAAGTATTGCAACGAAGTTGTGTTTGATTGCAACTTCGTCTGAATGATCTTCCTCTTACCAAGTGATTGATATTTTATTAATTACCTGTAATTGGGACCCATGTACAGATAACTACATAACATATGTATATTTATTTATAAGCCATGTATACAACATAAAAAACTTCATTAAAACATTAGGGTCGGTTTTTAGTTTTCTAAAGTATCGTATGCACTTATAATTTGAAATAATATTAGATTTTATTAAATTATTTTGGAAAACTTTTTACTTTCTGAGACTGTGTTTATATATTTTGATTAAAATGATTTACAGGTCTATATCGTCATATATATAGTTAGAAATTATAATAATAAAACATCGCAATCGTTACAGATTCTCAAAATAAAACCAAAAATAAGCCTATTAAGAATTTGCATAAGAAACTTTTGCCATAATTACACTATGCAACCATTAATAATTCTTAATTGTTGTTCAAAATTAAATATTGCTTACAATAACATTTGCATTATTATTCCACTCACAAGAACCACCAAAAAAAAAACAACAGAGACCGAGTCACACGTCAAAGTCACTGAATTTCGTTCAAGAAATGCCAAACGGAAATTCTAATTTTAAACAATTTCTAGTGAAACAGTATGTACCGCCTTGTCTAAAGTAAACGAAGTACAGAAGCGTGTGGGTAGACAAGGCTTGAATAGTGAAACGTACAAGTGATTTAATTGAAGCAATGATTGGAATTGCTGTACCTACTATGTTATTTCTGGAAAATAATGATATATTTTCTCAAAATGATCATATCGTTAAAATAAATGTTATAACATAAAATTGCCTTATGTATGCGTACAATCCATTAAAATATAAAAATATGTGTTTGCTTTATTAAAATAAGGAAAATTAGGGTGTTTAATGTATAAGAAAGAAAAAAACACGGTTCTCCTGATGTTTAGAGACAGCCTCATTGATATATGTTATATATCAATGAACAGCCTATATACCTTCAGCTTAAGCTGGGGAATTAGTCCTTATGACCAAGTCCAGCTACCCTGTCTTTTTAAGGCCAAAACGAGAGTGTCAAATAACGGCATTATGGCGGAGGGTATCTTATCTTTTATAAGGCGGATCTCCCGCCTTCTCTTATCGAGCAAGTTAATACCCAGGTACTTTCAGGTTTTGTTTGTCAAAAGCAATATTACGAGCTTCCTGTCGGTAAGGCAGATGGTCAATTCTACGTATAAAATTCGCACCAAAAAAATTAGAATAATAAAAGTTTCAAAATAATATCGGCAAAATTGAAACCCTAATTTATCCTTAACAAGAATGCGTCTATTCAAAGGTCATGGTTTCGATTCCAATCCACGGATAACAATGTAATACATGCAATAATTAATTAGCTATTAATATTTGTACATTTTCGAGGTACCTTACTTCTACAACAATATGTAACATATATAGCTTTATTCATTAAAAACGATCGTCTTATTTATGTATTTTGATGATGACGAGACAAATTTGTTGGCGATGATCACAAATATCTTTCATACATTTACTGTAACATATAAATTTACATAAGTAGTTAAAAAATTAAGACAGCGAACCGTATAACCTTACAAAACTTTTCCATATTTAGGAAATGAGGTCGAAACGAGGCTTTTGCAAAGGGCTCCGAGCTCTGGCAAGGCAATCCGATTACATCATGATATCAAAGTTGAGTCGTGCACAATGTATTCATTAAACTTTGCATACTTGCTTCTTACATAATTTTTGTAAATGTATAATATTATATAGTAGGTACTAGGTATTGATGATGGCTTCACCAAAGTGTTAAGCTTTACTGATCATTGGGTTAATAAAAATGACTAGCCGCGTTGACGATATACGAGGTGCAGGCTCAATCTTCAACTGGGCGAGTATTTGTGTGATAAACGTAGACGTTCTTAATTCTGGGTCTGGGTGTTTATTATTTTCGGTATGTAGTTATAGCTGTTAAGAGTGTCTTCTGTCAAAACCCACCTCAGATTAGGGCAGAGTCATGACTATTTATGCGGAGAAATGTGACATCGTTTCAGTCGCGCCGGGCCAAAATATGGGAGCTCATTGTGTAGATTCTGTTGATTGTGTAAATTGTATTGCTAATTGGATTATCAGGAACCGTCATTGCGACATCCTGGGTGTTTATTATGTTTATTTCAGTAATAATGGAAAATACCCCGGAAACTCTTTTAAGAAGCTAGGAAGTAGTGGTCATACGCACTGAATAAAAATAGCAAGCACTATTGTAAATATATAGATAACTACACTATGAAACCTATCATTTGCGCAAACACGTTTTCTTTTTATATATACTTACTCATTTTCACCAAGATCAGTTTTTTAAGATACATCTCACCCAACGAAGAACTTGAGAAAAAATATTCTTTGCCTGCGTTTGTATAGAAAATACATGACCTTACTTTTTGAAGTTGGCTAACATGCAAAAACTTTGACAGTGTGTTATCTTAATCTGATAAGGTGCTGAACCTGCGAAATGTAATTTTTCTTTCTATTTTCATGGTGTGTTAACTACGTTTCGGCCAATCATGTTTAAAATATATTTATAGATTGAATAAAACTACGGAACTATAACGATTTGCATGAACATAATTTTACATAGGTATACCTACTGCTTACTCATTTATAAATGCGTTCTCATTATAAATAAACTAGCGTTCCACCCCGGCTTAGCCTCGGGTGCAAAACTGACAGTAAATATACTACATAATGTCTCTCACAGATATCACATTAGAAACCTCTAATTCTATTTATTTATTTAATACTTTATTGTACACAAAACTTAATACGTAAACAATATGGTGCCAAAAAAAATGCACAAAAGGCGAGCTTATCTTTATATAATTATCAGTGTTTCTCTATTATTTTATGCATGTATAATACATATAAACCTTCCTCTTGAATCGCGGCATTAAAAGCCGTTGCGTAGTTTTAGAGATCTAAGCATACATAGGGACATGGGAACAGAGAAAGCGACTTTGTTTTATACTATATAGTGATTAATTATTTTGTTTATGATATTTGATTGTTTCCGAAACAATAAAATAAAATAACTAAAAAAAGAAAAAGAAAATTTCCAGGATTTGCTAATTGATTACAGTTAACTGTAAGGAGTCGATAAAATAAATGCATAAGGTTGAAGATAGTTTTCATTTATGATTAATCAGTTGCATTTATTTCCCCATTAAAACTATTTTTCAAACAGTACTAACGAAAAGTATTAAATGAATAAATGGTGGAGCTGCTCTACCTCTAGTCGGTAGTCGGTACACTTGTAAGTTAATATTATGATAACATTTATAACAACTATGACATATTTAATTTTATTAATCGCCTATGTGGTGTAACGGTACGGCTGTCGCCTGTTGAGACCGCTAGCCACTTAGGTCCCGGGTTCAATTCCCAGGTCGGGCAACTTTTCTTAAAATGTTTTTCAGATTATTCTGAGTAAGCATGACGTTGCCTGGGATTAGAATGTGCCCGAAGTAGCGATAGGCTTGCCACCCATCACATCATGGGCCGTAGTACCTTGGCTAATCGTGGGTGTTCTAGTATATCTACTGGACATACAAGTCGTGGAGATACTAGCACACCTCTGACTAACTCTTCAGGGATAATAGGCGTGAAGTCACTTTTTTCTATAATTATTTCAAGCTTGTACACACAGGAAGGAAATTTTAATTGTTGAAATATTTTGACAGATAAAACTAGCAAATTACAAGCGATTGCCATCTTTTGTTCTAGCTAAAATAAAGCGCGTATAACGCATCTATAGTTTTATGATACATCATAGATTGTACTCAGTTTCATCAGACGAGTAATTACTCTTTGTCTCTCTCTCTCATGTTGAGATAGGTTAGTTTCATTTTGACCTTCGAAGTTTGGGGTCAGGGAAATTGGAATGGGGATACATGTGGCTGCTATTTCATGACGATTCTACTGTCTGATGAAGCTTTGACTGAAATATAGTTTTTTAAACCTTTGCATTGATCAGCACAAGGCAAGGATCGTGAAGGGAAGGGAAGATAAACTCCCGCTCTCAGGATAGGGTACCCGATAAACTTGCCCATAAGAGTTAGGCCACACATTGGTGACGCGCAAATAACATTTATAGGCGAAGTATCTTCTTTCTTATTATTACATAGTATAAAACAAAGTAGCTTTCTCTATCTTTATATCCCTATGTATGCTTAGATCTTCAAAACTAAGCAACGGATTTTGATGCGGTTTTATTTCATAGATAAAGTGATTTAAGAGGAAGGTTTAATACATGCGTAAAGTAATAGAGAAACACTTATAATTTTAGAGGTTTCTAATGTGATGTCTGTGAGAGACATTCTGTAGAATCAGTTTTGCACCCGTGTGAAGCCGGGGGGGTCGTTACATATACTAGCAGTGGTCTGCAACTCCGTCCGCGCGGGTCCACTCAAAGAACTTTATGGTTTAATTTAGTTACGGTTTATATAAACAATGTTTAATAAAAATATTCGCTCCATTTTTGCGCGTAAAATGTATCTTATATATATTGCTGGGTGGTATAACTTATAATTATACTACATTTCAACAAAATCTGTTCAATTTATAGTAAATTTGTTTTTTTACATTTTTATTATATGTATAGATGTTATATGAAGAATAGTAATTTTATTCTTCCACACAAATTTGTTTTGTTTAAATACAATTTCAATTTTTTCAAAAATCATCTCGTACAATGATTTGTCCATATTCACCCCAAAAAAATAGTCTATATTTGACTTCGAATCTTCATCAATATCCATAAAAAATAGTCATGATCAGTGGTAAATTTCCAGGATGATTATGATCTCCCTATTGATGTGTTTGGTTTGAAGGGTTGGGTAGCCTGTAAGCTTATTTACTTAACAGACATACATAGCATCCCAGCATACATATTTGCTATCCAAAGGCGACGTGTATTTCTTATTATCAGGGAATTCGTCTATTTATTTGCCTTTCAATATTATCAATATTATAAAAACATATAGTAAATCCCTCTGTGGTCGAGTGGTGTCGGTGGCTGACTGTCGCAAAAGGTCCCGGGTTGGATTCCTGGGTCGAGCAACTTGTTCAATTCATAAGTTTTTTCAGTTTTTTTATGAAAAACAAAACGTGGCTTTGGATTGGATTTGTGCCCGATTGGCAACGGACTTGCCACCCGTCACATTATGGGACTGTTCCAGAGATTTAAATATATTTTAAATAGTTTTGCTTAATTAAAATAATTAATAATTATTATATTTAGATACATATATTACGAGTAGCAAACAGGTTCTCGAATGATGGCCACGGCTTGGTAAACGTAGTGTTGGACGCCCTCCGGCCAGATGGACTGACGATTTAGAAAGGGCAGCTGGTAGGGACAGGATGAAAGCGGGAAATCGTGTCCTGTGGCATACTTTGGGGGAGGCCTACGTCCAGCAGTGGACTGCAATAGGCTGATGTATGATGTATGATGGTAAGTGATACGTAAAACAGTACAAGTGTTTTTATTTGAAGATGTTGAAGGTGTGGATATGTGGAAGTTTTGAATGGAATGGAATGGAAAATATAAAATATAAAAATGTTAAGAATATTTTAATACGTGAACATTGTAACTTTTTGTTTCTTAGTGTCAAATTTGTTCCACTTTTAATTAAACTACTGCCCAAAAGATGGAGTCTTTTTAGTTAGATTCTATTTTTGATTGATTCCTTGGAACTTCATATTTTATTATTCGATTAGCTGCAATCTGCAATTTTTCTGTTTGAGCTTTTCGATACAAAATATTATTGAGTCAATATTAGATAACCATATCTAAGTAAGTACTCTTTGTAACTTTAGTTACCTATTCGTAAAAGTTGAATCGTAGTTTGTATATGATCTGGATTAGACTTACAACAATTTTAAAATTTTGATATTTAATCTGATTTATATCAATTTTAATACTTAGATAATATCAATTATCTAAATATCAATTTCTAATATTTAGACAGTGCTATTTATTTATTTTTTTGCTTGAAAGTGTGCTGTGAGAGTCAACGTCAGGAATAAAAAAAAAACTAAATTTCTTAAATAGTTCATAAATCTCGGAGTTCTAAGATAATAAAAATATCCATGTAGAACTACCTCCTTATTGGAATATCGGTTAAAAATGTATTACCTATTATTATATTTTAGTCAAAATATTATTATTTCGTAGTCTATTAAAGCCTCTGTGGTCTAGTGGTGTCGGTGTTCGACTTTGACGCGAGAGGTCCTGGGTTCAATTCCTGGGTCAGGCAACTT
>DVZN01001448.1:0-10163 GCA_018237365.1 Caria ino melicerta
TAGGAGTCGTGACACTTGGCACTCGATACTCTCTGCCTACCCCGTAAGGGACTTGGCGTGAAGATATGTATGTATTCTGTCTGATCGTAACGACAAAATAACAGTTTTTTATACAGAATAAGTACTAGTTTTTTTCGCGGTTTCACCTATCATTTCACTACATCCGAGGCTTAGAGCAAAATTTTAAATATCCTATAGCCTTAGTCCAGAAGATGCAAAAAGATTTTTTTTAATTGTTTTGATGTATTTTGAGTTTAGCGCGTTCATAGAAAAAACAAAAAAACTCTTCACCTTATTAAACACAGCTTAATTTGGAAAGCGAAGAAGTAGACGGATTCATTGATAGTAAGAAATGCACTTTGCGTATAGATAAGAAGTTTATTTAAAGTGCATTTCCAACTTGAGGTTAAACCTCATGCAAAACTATGCACACTGGCTAACCTACCCCCCAAATAGGAACACGTTAACGACAATTAACATTATGGCGGCAGGAATAGGCAAGGTGGAGGTACCAATCCCGGGGAGCCGTTTAAGGTCATTGTAATTTTTGTTCGTCCGTTTAACTTCTAGCCATATATCGATATATCTTTCATTCGGTATATCTTATCACTAGCTGCCTAAAAATATAGTATTTTTATATAGAACTAGCTTCGTGGTTGTGTTGTATTTAGCTTGTTTCCCAAAGACTTCACCTGCCTAGGAAGGAATTTGAATTATTGGTCCCTAACTCTTTTTCTAAAATAAAAGTAGAGCTTATAACTTTAGGAATCTAGTATCTACCAGTGAAAGTGTCCATAAAATGGGTCCAGTTGTTATAGGCAGCCAACCCTCTATATCTATGGACCATCCCTGTAATTTCGCAAATTTCAATTCTTAAAAAAAACATTATATATTTTAAATAGGATTAAACTACACGCTGTGAGCTAGATTTCATCAAAATTGACCTCCTACATATTACGTTGTACCACTCTACGTATTTTTTCTTTTTTTTATCGCCCGATTATATATAATATATATTATCACTCGATTTCATAAAATCGGGCTTAAATTGTTATATCGATATCTTATAATCGTGAATCGCTATAGTCAGTCATGCCATGATCTTAGGTAAAGTGGTGGCAACCTTACCAAGCTCAGGGGTGTTATTTTTGAACATTCAATAATGATTTCGAAATCACCGATGAATAAAATATTCGTCAATCACTGTCACTAAAAACACGTAATTTTGAAATTTACACCATGTCTACCAATAACTTAAAAATATGATGCGAAGTTCATAATTAGTGTCAGTGATTGACGAGTATTTTATTCATCGGTGATTTTGAAATCATCGCTGAATGATCGAAAATAGCACCACAGCAAGTGAGATTAGGCGGCCTCGAGATAACATACGGTATACTTGTGCACTTTAACTTAATAAAACTACAAAATGCTATCAAAATCGAAATTTTTTTCTCGGCATTTGCATGAAATTCAGTAATAGTAAAAATACTGCGTCCGTCTTTTTTCAGGAATGAACTCCTGCTTTTTTGACACCGCGTAAAATGTAATACTTATCATGTACTTACCTAATGGTTTGTTTCAGGGCGTCATTTTGGCATGTTGGCCATGAAAAGCATTCTCGCAACAGTATTAAGAAATTATAGGATCAAGTCAAAGCCTTGTGAAAATTTGAAAATAGAAATCCTACTTTTCCCAGTGTCGGGCCATTTAATTTCCATAGAAAGGCGATGAAATATTACTTAATATGAATAAAAACTGGTGTTATACGTTTCTTAAGGAGTAAAATAATTTTGCTTTATGTTTTTCATTTACAATTCTATCTACAGAGATTACACCCGTTTACTTATTTTTTTTGCGTGTATCACGTTACACGTAACCCTTCTTCTAGGCTAGGCATTATCCCGTTTCTATATCAGAAGGTATCGGGGTCGTCTACCTAATTTAGGGGATTTGACAAGGGCGTCAGGTTTTATACAGAGCGAATGCCATCTCACCTCTGCAACCAAGAAGGGGAGCCAGGCCGAATCCTAGATTAGGTCGAATTCGAATACACGAATCCGGGTTTCCTCACGATGTTTTACTTCACCGTAAGAGCACTCAGAAAATGTACTTAATTGGTACATCGCAGGTTTCGAACCTGGACTACTCGAATGAAAGTCCGAAGCTCTAATCTCTGGGCTACCGAGGTTCTTATCATCTTATCGAGAGTTTTAGCTACAAGTTTTAAATATAATTAATTTCCCGTAAATGATTATGAATGTAATCTTAGAGGAATAGTAAATAAATACCGTCACGCCCATATATCTTCCAAAAGATAGGCGGAGGTACATACTAGTATACACCCACTATTAGCCGACGATATTTGGGGAGCTATTTTTAAACATTTACCGATGATTTTGAAATCACTGATGATCAAAGTACTCTTGAATCACTGACACAAACTTCGTATCACATTTTTGTGTTGTTGGTAGACATGGTGTGAATTTTAAAAATAAGTGTTTTTAGTGTCCATGATTGACGAGTATTTTATCCATGGATAATCTTGAAATCATCAGTGAATGTTCAAAAATAGCATCCCTGGTCCTATGATGTGACGGGTGGTAAGACCGTCGCAAATCGGGCACAAATCCAATTCCAGGCAGACCATACTATCACGTAACCCTATTAAAAAGTTTTGACAGCTAAGGTTATTTTTGTAGGGGCAGTGGTTATGGAAATTGCAGGACCTACTTATTCAATTAGGTATCTCCGTAAGTCACTATTATTAAATATACTTGTACTTTTCGGCAATTTATTATATTTTTTTTATTTTTTCCAACCAGTTTGTGGAAAAACACAAGTAATATTTATTGTCTATAATATAATCCACCAAGTGCTGACGATAAGAATTATAGAAACTATCTCGTAATTTACTTACGGCCGGTTTCAGTACTCAATCTGTCAATTTTGTATATGTATAGCGCTATCAAAAAGTGGAGATAGCGCTATCTAAAGTAGGCAAAATGAAGGATAGATTGTGTATTGAGACCGGCCGTAAAATCGTGATCTTTAACTAGGTGGTAGGGTTTTGCGATTGCTCGGCCGAATTAGTACCATCCTATTCCTGGCGCCATAATGTCACTGCTAGTCATTGACGTTTGGAGGGTAAAATCGCTGGTAAACTTACTTTTGTAAGAGACTTTACATCACGGTTTCAAGTTTACTACACATTATTAACATCTATGGTGTTAATACGCGGCGTATATTTCTTACCACCTATTAACACGTCTGTTTGTTAGCGTTCCACTATTACAAAAATCGCCTCTGTAGCCGAGCGTTGTCGGTGTCCGACTTTGATGCACGAGTTCCGGTTTCGATTCCGGGTAGGGCAACTTTTTTTTCTATTGTTAACTTGTTCTATTAGTTTTTCAGTTCGTCTGAAAAAAAATAACCTTGTATGGAATTGGACTTGTCATAGTCGTTTCATGCGATCTTATATCGTCGGCTAATCGTGGGTGGATAAGTATGTACCTTTGCCTACCCTATCGGGGACAGGGGCGTGACGATATTCAAAAAGGAATTTAAACCCTGTTGTAGCTTCCTGTCTCCTTTCCTGTAGCTCTTGATTGTCTGTCAAAAATCGCTTTGAGCGATAAGACCGCCATTTGTGCTCGAAGTTTGTACCTACTATATTTTTTCTGTTTTTTGTACTTTACTTTTTTGTTTAATTTGTACAATAAAAAAAATGAATAAATATACCTATTAATTAGTAATTTGTGAGTTGTAGCGACAGTAACGACGATGCAATCATTCAACTGTGTTCTATACTTTCTGCCTAAATGACTACTGACCTCGCCTATATATATATGACACTGTCTGGTTATAATTTATTTTAAAAATATAATTATTTATAAGCAAAAAAGGTGCGTTCCAATTTTGAAATTTCTCTCCAAATTTTTTACGACTTATTTAAAATTGTCGTGTCTTATTGAAAAATGGATCTACGCCGGGAACATTTTCGCGCTATAATTTTATATGATTTTTAATGTCTCCTGAAACCAGATGAATCGTTCGATAGACTTCAAATGGCATTTTTGAATGAAGGCCCTTCCAAGGCAACCGTGTATAGTTGGTATAATGAATTTAAGCGCGGTCGACTAACTTTGCGGGATTAAGAAAGAAGTTGTCGCCCTTTACCAGCTGCTACGGAAGAAAACGTGCTATTAGTGAACATTTTAATTCAGGACAATAGGCGAATTACATATCAGGAGATTCAGCACATAATGCAGATTGGATCAGGAAGCGTTAATGATATTTTACACGAACATCTTCGCGTAAGGAGGATAGTTTCACGCTGGGTGCCGCACAATCTCACCGAGGTCCAGAAACAGGCTCGGGTGGAATGGTGCCATGACATGAGAGATAAATTTGATGCAGGCGCGTCTCGGCGTGTTTACGACATCATTACAGGTGATGAGTCCTGGGTTTATCGATAAGATCCAGAAACTAAGCGCCAGTCAACGGTTTCAGTGTTTCAAAACGAAGCCACGCCTACCAAAGTGAAGCAATCTAGAAGCGCAGGGAAAATTTTGATCGCGAGCTATTTCAATATGACTGGCTTCTTGGTGTCAATTGCTTTACGGAATCAAAGGAGCATTAACGCTGAATGGTATACTACCAAATGCTTGCCAGAAGTTATTTTCAATAGTGAGCAACAAGCGACTAAACACAGGACTGCGCGGGTTACTGCTTTACATCGACAACGCGCCCGCCCATACTGCGCTCAGAACGAGGAACATTCTGGACAGCACGCCTATGATGATGAAACATTTTTTTTTCATTTTCGCAAAATTTTCTGAGTTTCCCACGTATATATATAATGCTTTTTCTTGAATTACTGACGGATCAATGCAGATCTGTCAAACCTGAAACTGGGAGGGTGAGTTCTTTAAATGACGTTCGACTAGACAACGCTCTAAGGACTCCAGAACAGACCAGGTTTCGACAGACTCAAAGACATTCCATATTCAACAAAGCTAGACACAGAAGCTGATTATATTCGTCAGTCTTCTGAATAATTTATCGCACTGTGTTTATGTGGTATATGGTACTTATCGACATCGAAATCCGGCCCGGACTATAATCGAAATCTAAAACAGTTTATATTGTGAGGTGGAAAATAAAACAAACTATGTAAAGTATGTCCTTCATTATTACCTTATTTTTTAGTATGATAGATATTAAGTGAAACTATAACATTATAGTACAAACACGTACTTTCCTAAGATATGGATAGTATATAGTACGAAGCATGAAATTATAGTACAAATACTATTATAGTACGAAATCCAACACTTTGACAGCGTTTATAAATCGATTTGAGCTCGAGTGTTTCTCGAATGCGAATCAGACAGTCAGTCTATTATTTCGATTAACGCATTTGCCAATCGTCAATCGGTTCACTTTCAACCACAGAGTACGTAACTTTCAACGTTGGCACGTCCCTATTAATAAACATGGTTGACTTGACGCTGGCTTGGCTTGTTGGCTGTCTAATTTTTAGGTAGATTTCCCTTGTACATGTAGGTTATTATAATTTATACACTTTAGTTTTCGTGCAGTTTTAAATATTTTATCAATAAAATATATTATTGTGCGTGGTTGTGATACAATCGTGTATAATGGTTTCCTGTTCCATATGAAAACAAGGTAAGAATATTAGTATTCCGCAAAAGTATGACCCATTAATTGTTTGATCGTAAAAATAACATACTTAATAAGATAATTTCTCTGAATAGGTAACTGAAGTAATAATGGATTTTGGAAACCCTCCGCTGAACATGCCACCACCCGGCATGGGTGGTCCTATGGGCCCACCTTTGGGTCCTCCGGGTCCTATGGGGAGAAATAACATACGCCATAATTTTAGGCCCTTTAATAGTTATCAAATGCGTTTTCCACCACAAGGCCCGCTAAATATGACTCAAGATGACTTCGACGGCAAACGTTTACGTAAATCTGTCATGCGTAAAACTGTAGATTATAATTCTTCTATCATTAAAGCTTTAGAATGTCGAGTTTGGCAAAGAGATTGGAGGGACAGACATGCATTACAACCAGATGCTATGTACACACCCGACCTATTACCACCACCTTCATATCCTGACAATCCCATAAATGCTGTTACTACTCGTTTTGTTAAGACTGCAACAAATAAAATGCGCTGTCCAATTTTCGCCGTAGCATGGACACCAGAAGGTCGCCGTCTAATCACCGGAGCCTCATCAGGGGAGTTTACTTTGTGGAATGGTCTTACATTTAATTTTGAGACAATCCTACAGGCTCACGATTCCCCAGTACGATCGATGGTATGGTCTCACGGAGAAGGCTGGATGGTAACTGGAGACCATTCTGGTTTCATTAAATATTGGCAAAGCAATATGAATAATGTTAAAATGTACCAAGCTCACAAAGAAGCTGTTAGAGGTATCAGTTTTAGCCCAAGTGATTCAAAAATAGTTACATGTTCTGATGATGGTACTTTAAGAATATTTGACTTTTATAGATGTCAGGAAGAGAGAATATTAAGGGGCCATGGAGCTGATGTAAAATGTGTTCAATGGCATCCCACAAAAGCTTTGATTGTTTCTGGTAGTAAGGATAACCAACAACCTATCAAACTGTGGGACCCTAAATCGGGTACAGCTTTGTCAACACTTCATGCTCACAAATCTACAGTAATGGATTTAAAATGGAATGATAATGGCAACTGGCTTATAACGGCATCTCGTGATCATTTATTAAAGTTATTTGATATTCGTAAACTTGGCACAGAATTACAAGTTTTCAGAGGTCATAAAAAAGAGGCATCAAGTGTTGTATGGCATCCAACACATGAAGGATTATTTTGTTCAGGTGGCTCAGATGGAGCTATTTTATTTTGGAATGTTGGTACTGATAAGGAAGTTGGTTGCATAGAAGGAGCACATGAATCAATTGTCTGGACAATGGCATGGCATCCTCTTGGTCATATATTGTGCTCAGGTTCGAATGACCATACTTCAAAATTTTGGACTCGTAATCGACCTGGTGATCAAATGAGAGACAAATACAACTTGAATACTTTGCCTCCTGGAGTACAAGATGAACATGATATAGAAGAACCTGGTGCTATACCTGGCATGGGCCCAGAAGATAAAGTTGAAATATTTTCCTCTGATACTGATAAAGTTATACCTGGATTGGATTTAGATACAACATTTGTTCCTATGGAATTTGAGAAGAAGGTGAAAAAGGTTCCATACAGTAAGCCTATTCCTAGAAATTTCCAAGCACAATGGAATCATGGCCCTACAGTTGATGATGCAACTACTGAAGCCTTAACACAAGCTCTTGTAGAGTCTGTACCAGGTGCAGTCCCATTACAACAAATCAATCCAACAGCTATATTTATTTATGGTAAACTTATCCCAGTTGAGCCAGGCTCTAACCTTGAAAAAGCAATTGCAGATGGCCCTGTAGCCCTGAAGAAGTATATAGCAACTGGTGAAATTGAGGAACTTGAAGATATGATGCCACATATAGAACAAGATGCTGATGAAGAGAACTTTCAACCATTTGAGTATCCAATTCATGAAAATGATAATGATAATATGTCTGACAATGAAAACAATAACAAGAATAACTATGACAGAGATGACTATTATGAAAATGAGATGAGATACGATAATGAAATGGATAGGGATGACGAACAGAATGATAATGATAACTATAATAATTATGATAATGGAATGGATATGAATGCTATGATGCCTATGGGAAATATGCCACCAATAAGTTTAATGGGACCCCCACCAATGAACATGGGCCCACTTGGACCTCCATTAGGACCTCCAATGCCTATAATACCACCTCTAATGGGCAATTTGCCACCAATGGGTAACATGCCCCCTATGGGCAATATGCCACCAATAGGAAATATGCCTCCAATGGGTACCATGCCTCCAATGAATGACATGGGTCCTCCACCATTTCCAGATAACTTTAATAAACCACCATTTGATAATAGTTTTGATAGTAATAATTCATATAATGAAGAAAATGAGGAATATAATGAGGAAAATTCTTATGACCAAAATAACTATGATGATGAAAATTACAATGACAAAGAAGATAAAGATGATAGCTTTGGACACAATCAGAGGTGGAGTGGAAACTATAATAGAAATAGGAATGACAGAGGGCAGAACCATGGGAGAAATCAAGATCGTGGAAGGAATCAGGATAGGGGTAGAGGTCGAGGTGTGAATGGGTATGGTGGACGTAATAATCGAAGGGGTGGACAGCGTGGAAATTCAAGAAATCGACGAGGGTCCAGTAACAGACCTTTCAGAAGAGGAAACAAGCAATCTAACAATTAAAATATGTCTCAAATATACATTTCAATGACTATAGACTTGAACAAAGTGAGTGTTATGTGTAGGACATACAAGTGAAGATTATGGAGGTTGTATATAATTTTTATTTACAGCTTGTATTATGGTAAGATAACAATAAAATAAAATTAGATTGTTGAAAAAAAAAACTGTTTCAAATTCCCCGCAGGTTATTTCTAATACATCGTTCACTGGTGAGTTTTAGTTTTACAAATTTAATTAATTTAACTTTGGAGCTCTTTTTGATTCTATTTTCTTATACTATCAGGTAATCATATATGGCAGAGTGAAATTTGTTATGAAAGCTATATGAAGACCTAGACACAGCAAGGATTACTGCAGCAACTATGGGGACTCTGCTTTGGCCTTGCTGAGCGTCATTTCACATCATACTTATAGTAAGCTCCTGGTAATTTGATTTGTCAATAAACATTTTTTATATCTCAATAAAGTTGAACCCTACTTTTTATTAATAAAAATGATTTTGTTTATGTGGGATTTAATAAAAATAAAGAATAAATAAATTGAAAAATAAATAAAATATTTACCACAATGTCCAACGCCTTATCCTATCAACCAAACCTTTAAGAATCAGTACAATTCTATATCTCTTTTTTGGCAAAAAATATGAAGTTGTGTTCCTTATGTTTAATAATAGATGTTTGGTAGGAATGTTATTATATTTTTTTTACATATTAGTTAATTTTGAAATGGAAAGGGATCAAAGAAAACTGTATTGCTTATATTATAAAAAAAAAAACGAAATGCTTGTGATTTTATCAGAATATTGAATGTAAAACCCTGTTACCACTAATACAATGATGTCTATAGATTGTGAAACTCAGGAAACCCATTGGATTGTTTGCTTTATACTTACACTAAACTATAATATATTTTAATTTATGTACTTAAGGCTTCTTCTCCTATTGAAGGACATTGGTGGAGCAAAAGGATATTTCCTATTGATTTCACATTCTTTGCAAAGTTTACGTATACCCTTAGTGATGCTAATGACAATGTTAGGGAGTGAATAACAATGGATAGACATTTTTGTGATTAACTTTGAAATTTTCTTCATACATGTTTATTACATTTATTTTAGTATTTATATTAAATAGTAATATTATTGACATACTTATCCCAATCAAATAATTGAAGCTTAGGGGAATTTTTATAATTTTTCGAGTATAGTTTATTTACCAGTATTTATTTATTATGGTATGAGTGGTTTATTAAATTTTTATTTATTATTTTTTTATTTATTTATTAAGTTGAAATTAAAATAGAAGATTTTATTTTTAATTTCCTATGACAAACACATAGTTAATATTTCACAATATGTTAATCCTTGGTAACCCACAAAGGTACTGCAGGGCAGTCTTGAATCATCAAATTTGTCAGACTATAGACTAATGTCTAAAGTCCATATAGTAGCTGTTTTTTTTTTCAATAAGAGAAGAGTAAGATTTTGTTACGGAAACTGATAAATCTATTTGAACTACAAGCCTCAAGCCAACGAAATTTGGTAAATTTAACATCATGGCGTGCTAATTTACATAACATCAGTGCTATAGAACTTACAGAAATAATAACTTACAGTGGACCCCAGTAATACAACATTTTTTTTGCAGGGCAGTGTTGAACTATTGAATTTGTCAGACTATAGAACACTTATCGGTTAAGTTTTTCAAGCGTAACCTCCGCTTTGAGGAATTAAAACACGATTAAGAACGAAAAATTTTACGG
>DVZN01001449.1:0-10162 GCA_018237365.1 Caria ino melicerta
GCCTATAGACACCAAAGGTGGTAATGGTGCGCCGCCAACCTGAGGCCGGGATGTTAGGCCTCGTGCAAAAGTAAGTTATTCTGTTAAGCATGCACGACAAGATTGTTTTTATTTCTAGTGTTAACTAGTGTCTCTAGTGGTAACTAGTGTATCTAGTGTTAACTAGTGTCTCTAGTGCTAACTAGTGTCTCTGGTGTTAACTAGTGTCTCTGGTGTTAACTAGTGTCTCTGGTGTTAACTAGTGTATCTGGTGTAAACTAGTGTCTCTGGTGTTAACTAGTGCCTCTAGTGTTAACTAGTGTCTCTACTTAGTGTTAACTAGTGTCTCTACTTAGTGTTAACTAGTGTTTCTAGTGTTAGTCTAGTGTCACAATTCCTCTTAAATAATTTTATATTTTTGTGAACATACATTAAGTTTTCAAAAATATATTTTAAGGGTACAGTAACAATATTCTTTGATTTTTTCTCCGAGGGAAATCTTTGGGCCTAGATTATAAATTGCCCTTAGTGCTCTTGTCTGTAAAATAAAGATAAATTTAATTTCAGATGAATTTCCCCAGAGAAGAATTCCATATGACATGATGCTATGGAAATAATTAAAATAAACAATTCTAGCAGTATCAATATCAGTTAAAGTCCTTATTTTTTGACTGCATAAATAGCTGAGCTTAGATTAGCTCTAATATATTTGCTAAGTTACAAATATGAGGGCCCCTTTACAGTTTACTTTCTAGAGTAATACCTAAAAATACTGCAGACTCACAATGTCCAACTCTTTTCCATTAAGTTGCACATTGGTATCTACCTACCTTACATTAGGAGTAGAAAATTTTAGGTATCGTGATATCTATACATTTACATGGTATCTATATGTATGTACTTTATCTATGCTTTACACATACCGGGGCCCCCGTAGTCAAGAGACAATGGTCATTTCTACGGCTGATACAGCGGTATTTACGCTCCTGGCTGCCATCTATTTTAAAATGCTGAATTATTGTTCGCCTGTAAGTGATGTAATTTGAAGTAGTCTTAAATCACAACAAAAAGTAACTAATATATAGGCAGTGGCGTAGGTTTCGTAGGGCCAGGAGTCCGTGCAGTGCACCAGGGCCCCGAAGTTCAGAGGGCCCCCTAACCTAGGATTAGAAAAAAGAGGGTAGCTTACAAATGATAACTCAAACTCACAGTATTCTATTGATATTTATAAATTTGCAGGCCAATATAAGTTCAAGCTAAATGGAAAGAGAGGGATTGAGGGAGAGAGAGAGAGATTCTTTCTCTAACTACCGGGCCCTTTGTCCATCTAGCTAAGACACTATAATAATTATGTCGACTTTACATAATATTTATTTTAAAAAAACATGGATATACCGGTATGCAAATAAAAACTACGATCACAGAACATTATTACTCACGGAGACCATAACATATTGAGCAATTCTGACTCCTAAGCAGTCCTCTATCCTTTTTTTCCTTTCCTCACAAGGAAATAAATTATCACAGTACATTATTATGAAATTATAACGTTTTAATTTTCCCGCTAAATTTCGAAATGTCACTGTCATGATTACGGCTGTTTCCTCCTGTCCATATAAGGACATTTATTGAAGTCTGTTCACTGATTGGACTAAATGCTGTCGTCATCAGTGATTCACTTTCAAGTTTCAAGTCGTAATCAAAAGTGACGAAAGTTTGTAAATAGGAAAAATTGCTAACTGGAAAACCATTGCTATTTTATCTTATCTTGTTTGCTATCGCATCTCATATTTAAGTAAAAACTCATTTAACATTTCGTAGTAAAAATACAGTGTCAAAAAGCCGCTACTCGCTAGTCATTTCGAAAAGGTTGTCTGCCTTGGTATCAAATTATAAAAATAATTTTATTTATTTCGTGTTGTAAGTTTTTGTGATATATTTGTATAATAATTATTTTTAAAATATAATATTATAATTAATCCAGTGAAGTACCAGTATTAATTTCTTATTTAAAAGATATTTTGTTGATTTGTTTCAATCATTTTGACACATTCGCTTATTGGTTACTTCAAGAAACGTATTGCCAACTGTCCGAATTCAGTTTCGTTCCGGTCGCCGTTGTCGAGGAGTCGGTGAAGTTAATGGTGGATTTTTTTCGTTTTTAACATCAGAAAATGGTAAGTGACAAAATAAATTGAAGTGTAATAAAAATTGTGATGTGAAATCTATTATTGGAGTGTGTGAAAGTTTAGTAAAATAACGCAAATATAACGGAATTTGTGCTCAACCGGTGCCGCCATCGGCCATATTTCGCACAACCCTTCGAAGACTTCGCACGCCTTTTCTCCAATTTCTTGTCACCCTCCGGTGATTTTTATGCCACGTGTAGTGTACGGTAAAAATATTAAGATACGAGAAAAATAAAAATTTGGCGTCTTGTGTCATTATAGAAATAATAACTTGTCGAATGGTGTTAAATTTCATATGTGAAAGGTTATTTTTCGATACCATATAAGACAGCGTCGTCGATTACATTTGTGTACAAGAAATTTGCTTATTCAAGTTATCAGTTACTGCTAGAGGGCATCGAACTCTAGGGGGTTTTGCTACGTAGCGCAGTCGCACTATACTTGACCATATAAGGTACATCTGTCGGTGTGTCTGTCGTCTGTTACTCCCATTTTGCAACTTTCTGAGCCACCTAACTGAATAAATAACGAAAGTAATCTTCAATGTCAAGTTCGAAACCCTTGTCAATAAGATTTTGCGTATAATCTTAGCGTAAAAACGTAGGTATCGTTTAGTTATTGATTAATTATAAAATAAATGAGTCATAAGGATCGAGATGAATCATCGTATTTTTTGTATGGTACAATGACCTTTCACATCAGTCATTTGTCATCTGAATGACATACTGCACTATGAATTACCTGGTAAAGTTTATTTCCGCGATATTGTCTGAAAAACGAACTTAAAATATCACTATATTTTAAAACTTTTTGAACATATCAACCGTTTTTAAAAATAAATTAATACTATTAAATAAACAGTACTGATTGTTGATTTTTACTACTAATAAACTAATATTAAGTCAACAGTATGAATGTTTTTTGAAGGCATTAATATTAAATTCTTAAACCTATCAATGAAACACATGTATATAGTACAGATGATTATTCAACTCTAAAATTGGATCTAATTTTCTTGGTTATATTATTAACGAGCTGGATTCCAAATTTCATCCTTGTATGTCATCTAGAACTAGCTTAAATTTAGGTACTATATGTCAGTCAGTCAGTGCTAAAATTTACTACTTTTTGACCTTCTTATTTTATAACTAACTGACCTAGCTTCATGTGTTTACATTAAAGAGGTTTGAAGATTTTGATTAATGTTTTTTTTTTATTACAAAATACATTTAGGATATTAGATTATTATTCTGCCAAACTGTCATACAGTTTATTAGCAGCTATAACCAGCCTTAGGTCAGTGAATTATACTTTACCTCCAAGTATATATATATCAGTGGCTATAATGCTATAAAAAAATCATGCACCCAATTCAAAAAATACTACATTATTAATGTAGTATTTTTTTTAATTGGCTCAGTAGTACAAGTTAATAGATTATAAACAAACAAATGTCTAACATTAGTAAAAATGACCTGTTGGCCTTGACAGATTAATAAAAGATGGGGTTTAATATTTTTTGTTTCATTATAAAATAAATAAAAAATATATTTGGGTTTAAAGCTTAAAAAATCTTATAAGAAATATACCCTGGCTCATTCTATAAGTCAGCAGGAGCCTTTTTATAATATTGAAGGTAAACAAGCAGACAGATTCCTTGATGGTAAGAAATTCACACCAAATGTTGTAATGGTGCATTGCCAACTAGAGGCCGGGATGTTAGGCCTTGTGTATAAGAAAGTTTATCTTGCCCTCTTAACTGGGAACATGAGACTAGTTAATTTATAGGTATTGTACCAGTTTTTGACATCACAACACAATATAAATTTATACAACATTTTTGCCACAATGTATGCTAACGATTAATTCTGATACTACTGAACTGATTTTGATCAGTTCTACAACTGTCTGTAATTTGGTATCCAGTTTAATAGATAGTGTAGTTTATATTTCAACTATTCTTTCTGTTTTAAGACAGAACAAAGTTTATCGAACCACCTTTTAGTTGATTCTGGATTAAAATTGTAAAATGCATAAAATGTGTTTTTAACATTTTATAAGTAGTTAAGGGATTTTTTTACAACTTATTAACAGTTTTTTTTTACTTTGACTCATTTTATTCCTATTGTCCTATATTATTAAGCTAGTGACCCATCCCAGCTTTGTACAGGTGCAAAACTGATATTAAATATCCTACAACATGTCTCTTACTGATATCTCATTAGAAATCGTTAAAATAATCAGTGTTTCACTATTATTTAATGCATATTTATATATATATAAACTTTCCTCTTGAATCACTCTATTTATGAATAAAAACAGCATCTAAATTGTCCTATAGTTTTAAGCATACATAGTGACAGACAGGTGCGAAGCAATTTTATTTTATACTATGTAGTGATAAAAGTTAGGGTCATAAAATCAATGTAGCATAGTATGTTTGTATATGATTTTTTGTCATCCAATGAATCACTTCATTATCTTTTTACATTTTCATTGTAACATGGCCTTGACATAGCATTGTACGCATGTTCATTGAATTTGATATATCAGTTGTCTATTCTCCAAGCATGCTTTACATTTATGAACTTGAAAAGGGGAACCTCTTTTAAACAAGTAGTAGCGCAGTTGCCTTAATAGTGAGGCTAAGGTTCGAATCTAGACGACGGCGAGCATTTAAGTGATGGGCATAGACGTTCACATTTCTGGGTTTGGGCATTTATTAAATTTATTCTGGTATTGGTTACCTACATGTATTTCTATGTATATTATTGTTGACTAACACCTATAAAACAAACAAATAGACTATTAGTTAGTTTGAATATATTTTGGGTTGGTTTTACAGACAAATTTTAGTGCCGCTTGTAGTCTGAAATTGCATATAGTAAGCTAGCTATGTGAACCAATTTCAAGAAAGAATTTTAAATAAATATATCAGTAATATTATAATTCAATTTATTATTCTTGCTTTTATCATAATACATTACAAGATATAAGAAATATTACAAATACTATTAGTGCTCCCTGCTGTTATAATTTGCATAATCAAAAATGTAAATAGATAATATATTAAAAGATATAAACTATATTATTACTGCAAGTATTAAAATTAGTGATTGCTATCATTATTAAATATGTAAGTAGATATCCTATATCTCTAATACATTACAAGTTCTATACGTACAAAATAAAACAGTAATTAAATTTAATCTGTACATGAAATATACTTTAAAAACAATGATTGTTACGTATTGTAAATAGAATACAGAACTATTAATGATTATTATATAAATTGTTATCTGTTTGTCTATTCTCTTTTCACAAAAAACTATTAAATGGATTTTTACCAAATGTTGTTTTGTAGTAATGTGAAGCTCGATTCTGACCGAGTGCCTCTATTGCTTGTTCTGCGCTATTGCTTGCATGTTGGAACATGACATCGAGTCACGCTTTATCATGCGTGTAGCCGGTGTTCATTGATTTACAAGACATTATCATGTCAAAAATACTGTAAATTTGATTACAGTTTTCATACGTTACCCAGTTTACATTAAAACTCGGTACCTAGGTGACTGAATTTTGCTCAGTATTTTTTTTCTGTAAGTTTTCTAAAAATTAAATCTAGTTAAATCCATTTTTCGACCTCAGAACTTTGCATACCAAATTTAATGAAAGTCATTGGAGCCGTTTCTGAAATCCGTGGTATATGTACCAAACAAGAATTGCTCATTTAAAGGTATTAGATTAGCTTATAACATGAGGGAACACCATATAAGTGAATTACATACTTATCTTCACTCCAAGCCCCTTACCGGGTAGGCAGAGAGTATCAAGTGCCAAGTGTTACGACTCCTACATACTTGCCTAGATTCTTCCACACCACCACTCCACCCATCCGCACGAAATGATTCAGTTCGTCTTATCTAAAGTGAATGGCCAAGGAGTGGAATTCATTGTCTATTAGTGTATTCCGGGAACAATATAATCTAGCTGTCTTTAAGGTTCTGAATTTCACTCTGGTGAATAGGCTGTATCTAGGTAGACATGATCCATCTTCGACTGCATTATAGATCTTCTGACACAAGTATTAATTACTTAAAAGAAGATCTCCGCACTGTTCTAATTGTGTTAATGTTTTTAATTGAAATAAAATATTTTGAATTTTTTTTTTAATTTTTTGAATCATCATTTAACATCAGGTGAGATAATGGTCAAATATTGCTTATTCATGGTTTTAAAAAAACATTCATTACTCTCTTCATGCATACCGACAAAGTAAATTAAGTAATCATATAAGTAAACTTTATAGTATTGTAATATAGCACATTAATTATAGTATTGTAATTAATCATTTAATAAGGTAATGAGGAAAACATAAGTTTCTAAGACTAAGCGTTGAAACATGATAAACTACATGTAAACCAGAATGTATATTGTATTATATGTAGTACCACTATATAAATTGATAGTGTCTGCTTATATATCCTTTTGTTTTGGTGAATCAATATCATTATGCCTATATCGCCGAAGAGGAAGGCAGAGGTATATAATGATGCACTCACAATTAGCTAAATATATTAGATTCCATGATGTGACAGGATCCAATCCTAGGCAACACTATATTTTTTTAGATAAACTGAAAAAGTCATAGATAGAAAAGTTGCCTGACCCGGGACCTAGTGCGTCAAAAGTCTGACACGCCCAGGAAACACTATGTATTTCCAGATAAAATGAAAAACTCATAGAACAAATTACCCAACCCGAGAATCGAGCCCTGGACCTCTCGCGCCAGTCACTGACACCACTATCACGAAGGTGTTTCGATACAGTACCTGGTTGACCGAGCTTTGCTTTTTTCTTTACGTTTTTAAAAAACCTAGTTACATCGATTTATCGTCGTCGAAACCCTCTGCATACCTAATTTCATTAAAATCGTTGGAGCCATTTTCGAGATACTGATTATACTTACATATCTTCACGCCAAGTCCCATACGGTGTAGGCAGAGATTATCGAGTGCCAAGTGTCACAACTCCTACATACTTGCCGATATACGGATACCGATTTTACATTTAGATATAAATTATACAAGAAATGCTCGTTTAAAGATGATTTGAAAAAGATTATTGTTGAATTGATTATATGATTAAATGGTCTTGTTACCTTAATTTGATATTGTTATAGTAAAAAAGGCAATATTTCCCATTTTAGGGCGTCCTTTGGAAATTTATATATTAACACACTTCTGAAGAATCCAATGACACCTCCTACGTCGAAAATTATTCAGCCATTGTGCTTTGCCACTCGTCACATTGGACCTAATATCGTCAGCTAATTGTGGGTGCGTACCAGTATGTACCTCTGTCTACACTTTCGAGGATATATGGGCGTGAATATATTTATTTTATTTTGTTTATAATCATTATATTTATTACTAGCCCGCGACATCGTCCTCGTGTGTTTTTTAAAACATTTTATGAATTTCATTTTTTTGCACGGAACCCTAATTTTTTCAAAATAAATGTAGCCTTAGTTACCCGCTGTAACATGAGCTATATGCCAGTGAAAGACCCGTCAAAATCGGTCCAGCCGTTCCAGATATTACCCAGAACAGTCAGACACAAAAATCGTACAAAATGTTATTTTGGTATATGTACCGTGTATACATAAATATTCATTTAGAAAAAAAAGTAATGTTAATATTACATACAGACACTCCCATTTTATTTATGTCTGTAGATGTTCATTAATGATTTGCGATCGTTTTTTTTAAATTATTGCTTTTTAAAGTCGGTAAAAACGAATCCGATGTAGACAACCGGCTTTATAATGAGTGCGCTAATGAGAGTTCCATTTTATCATAGAATGCACCTGAAATAATACCGCTACATAAATTAGAGGGGTAGCTAGAGCGGTCAATGATCTTAGTGACCGCGATCTATGCCAGACATTTGACCGCATTGTACAATCATTCTGACATATGATTTTTTTTGGGATTACGCTGGATAAGACTAGGGTTAGCTGGAAGACTTCGGTAACTATGGTCGACTAGGTGACCTAATTTTTTTTTTCGGCTTTTTCTTGAAGTTTCTAAATAAACCACGTGCTGTCACCCTAGCAGGTTAGTAATGTTCTATCCCTAGACTCGACATTAGCTAAATAAGTTGTGAAAAACGACTGTGAGAAACCATATCACAAGAATTGAATTGAATGTTGTATCTGAAAAAATCCTTGGCCTTATCACACATATTGATCTTATCCCAAAGTATGAAGAAGGTAATGAATGTGGACGAAGCTAGACAAGTATGTAGGAGTCGTGACAGTTGGCATTCGATACTCTCTGCCTACGCTGTAAGGGACTTGGCGTGAAGATATGTATGTATTACCTCTTAATTTCTACCCTTCTACCACTAACAAAACTAAAGCGTTTGCCGGGTCAGCCCATACCTACTAGAGTAACAATAATGTAGACATCTTGATTTGGTCGATACAAATCAAATTAAATGCATGCAACGTTCAACGCAGTGCAGTATTTCGCTTGGGTTAGATTTAAAATCGATATTTAATATCGATGCTTTATTGTGTCGCAACATAAGTATATATTAAGTCCATTTTGCAGCAGTATACAATCATATTATTTTCCGTTTTTTATGTCTGTTTATTCCGGGTTAATCTCTGGAACGGTTGGACCGATTTTGACGGGGCTTTCATTGGAAGATAACTAATGTTATAGCGGCTAACTTAGTTACTTTTATTTTCAAATAATTAAGAGTTCCGTGCAAAAAATAAAATAAATATTGTTAAAGACCTACACGGACGAAGTGGGTTTCATCAAGTATTCGAATATAAGCTTTTTTCACTCCTGACCATGCCAGAATCCATACTGCGTTATACCTCGTAAAAATGTACGGATTACGCGAAGTTCAAGGGGTACCTTTTTACGAGGATTACGCTGATGAGTAATGTTTTATCACCAATCAGCGCCACTTAGTTAATCATCAGTAGAACCTATCGTAAGCCTCTTATCGCCCGTATCACCAATATGTTAACACAGAAATTATCCAACTCGACGATAATAGCGAAAACTCGTGGGCGCGTGTTTGTTGGCAAGAATTTGGTGTCTAATATTAACTTTATTCGATGCTTGCGCACATTTCATTTATTAATGTGGATGACGTTATATCCCATTAATGCAATGCGATTTTCAATTTTTAACTTCCCACTAAGAAAATTGAAAATTTTCAAGTGTTTTTACCCAGATTTTTGAAAATCAAGATTTCACCAGATCTTTGCGTTTTGAGGTCCCCTGATGCGATTTTCAGTATGGCGTCCAGATGTATGTTTGTGTATACACATGTATGTGTAAACCCTTTATAACTTTTGAATCGCGTCGACCACTATTAATTTTATCAAACTCGGTTTATGCGTTCGTGAGTTATTGTTGGAGAAAAACATTGTAAAAATCATTTTTCCCAAAATTACTCCGAAGTTTTCGCAAAATGTTTTTTTTTACTATTAATAACAATGTATAAATCGAAAAACTGCGACAAATGCCGTAATATTTATCAAAATCGTTCAATTCGTTTGAAACATATCAAATTATAAAAATAAAATAAAAAATTTATACTTTTATATCTGAAGAGCTCAAAGTGACTTAAAACATATTAATCATAAAACTTGCCTCTGTGGTCGAGTAGTATCGGTGTCCGACTTTGAAGCGAGAGGTCCCGGGTTTAATTCCCGGGTCGGGCAAAATAATTAGCGGTTGAAGCTCGTGGGAAGTTGCAGGGATGGCCCGAGAGTCAACCGATTTCTAATATTTTTTTATTGTATTGGAAGGCAAACAAGCTTATATATTCCTGATGGTAAGAAATTCACGCCCCCCATAGACACCAAAGGTGGTAATAGTGCATTGCCATCCTGAGGTCGGGATGTTAGGCCTCGTGCAAAAGTAAGTTTACAGGCTACCTTACCCACCAAATTGGAATACGTAAAC
>DVZN01001450.1:0-10162 GCA_018237365.1 Caria ino melicerta
CCTTGATGCCTTCCAGCGCCACGACGATACAAGGATTTTCAACTCTGACATTGGCCAAATCACCGTAATCTCGGTGGAGTCCAAATAACCAAAAAAATGAATCGAATTACTTACTGTATGTAAGTATTAGACATATCGCTCATCATTCATTACTTAAATTTGAGATAGGTAAGTTGTTTATAGCTATAAATAAGATAAAAAACAATATACTATGTACAATAAACTTGGTCTGCTTCTTATATTTCAAAACTTTCACGCTACCTGCTGCCACGTGATAAAGTATTTCCGGATCTCTTTGTCCCTATAAACATTGAGTGATATGACATTTTATTGATTCCGTCACTTGGCGTAAATACATTACAACTGAAGAAATAACTTTAATTTGCTTTTCGCGGTTATGAAAACCGGTTTTAATGGTGGTAGAATTATGTCTACTAAAGCTTCCAAATAGTCCACACATTAGCAATCGCTCGTGCGGCAATGTTGTTCAGTCTACATGATTCCGCATCCTGGCCTTTACACAATAGCAGTATGGGCATACTGCTTTTGTGTAAAGGCCAGGATGCGGAATTGGCAATAGCAATGTTACCTTTTCTTTAAGCTCAACTTTGATATCTTCAACAATTGTCATATTTCAACTATTTTAAATAAAAACTTAACAAAGCATGCATCTTATTTAGACAATCTCTGTTGAGAAAATCCTCATTAAGACCCGTTGCGTAATTATAAATCTACTAACGACCCGCCACGGCTTCGCACGGGTGCAAAACTGATAATAAATATACTACAGAATGACTCTCACAGACATCAAATTAAAAACCTCTAAAATTATCAGTGTTTATTATTTTATGCACGTATTATACATCTAAAACATCCTTTTGATTCACTTTATCTATTAAAAAACCGCATCAAAATCCTTTGCGTAGTTTTAAAGATATAAGCAGACATAGAGACAAACAGACGCGGAAGCGAGTTTGTTTTATACTATGTAGTGAAGCGGCGGCAAATGGTTGCTACGTAAAAGTGAATATGAAAACTAACTTTAGCGCTAAAATCGTTATGATTCTATTGGAGTTTTATTACGTAAATTAGGTCATTGCTCGATTGTAATATCTCCGGAACACACGAAATGGAAAATTCCGTCTACATTGTTGTAATCGACAACCCTGGTATTTAAAAAGTTTGTAATGAAGTCATTAACGTTTTAAGGTAAAGTAAAAACAAGTGTTTATATTATACAATAATTAAGGATTAATTCATTCGTAATTATTGTACTTGGTCAATGACGGGCAGATGTTCACGTGTTCTCGTTTACTATGCATCGACGCCATGTGCATCAGTGCATTACACACCGCATATTACGTCGCACTCGCCAGTCCAGAATGACGCAATATGTTTACTCAAAGTACAATTGAGCGAGCTCATTGATATTTTACAAAATTATCGTAAAACGTAACGCCGCGTACACTTAATCAAAACTAACACTCGGTAATTCTAATGTCAATTACTTTGATGAATTTAATTATACTTTAATGAATTTTCTATTTTGTTTTATTTTGATCTAGCTGACCCGGCGAACTTCGTACCGCCTGTTTCCTTCACTTAATTGTTTTGCCTTCCTAGAACCCCTCCACTAACACTTCTAAAACTTGATGATATAGTATTAAAGTTCAAATTGACTTTTAAGTACTATTACGAATATTTTGTGTGGGAATATACAAAAGTGTTGTTTTTAGACTGTTTCATGCATTTTTTTTAAATATTGGAAGCCAGACAAGCAGACGAATTTCCTGATCGTAACAAATTACGCCGCCTATAGACACCAAAGGTGGTAATGGTGCGCCGCCAACCTGAGGCCGGGATGTTAGGCCGCGTACAAAAGTAAGTTTACCGGCTACCTTACCCTCCAAACCGGAACACGTCAACGGCAAGAACTGACGTTAAGGCGGCAGGAAAAGTTAAGGCGGTGAGTGGGTTAAATGGGAGAATTTTTTAATTTTTCTATTTAAGAAATTTTTAATTTTTATCTGTGTAAAAACCATCCTCATACTTTAGGGAATATTATAAAAAAAAAAACAATAAGCAAAATCGGTTCACCGTTCTCGAGTTTTAAGCTTACCAACACATTTAGGGATCCATTTTTATTTATAAATAAGATAAAGATAATGCATGTTCTCTTACAGGGCGTATAGAGCGCCCTCTATATACTGCTGTTAGGTCTGTCTTATTCATCAAAGATTACTGGTCAGTAATTCTCAAGTGGTTCCAAGAGTCCACGGGAGACTAGGGGTCTACACTTAGATCTATTTTTTTTAATTTTAAAATTTAGCAGTGAAGGTCATCGTATTTTTACGGGTTCTATAAGAAAAAAAATGATGGGAACTGTGTTAGACCACTCTTGTTTTGGTCAGTAAAGAAGTTATTCCTATATGTAGTTGTGTCTGCTATCTCTATATCTATACACATAAATAACATTAGAGTGACTGTTTGTAATATTAAAATAACCTCTTTACTAAATGCATATGTGATACATATACCAAAATATTATTTTTTTACGATTTTTGTATCTCTGTCTGTTTGTTCCGGGTAATCTCTGTAAATGCTGGACCGATTTTTCGAGACATTCACTGTTAGATAGCTAATGTTACAGGGAGTAGCTTAGGCTATTTTTGGTTTCGAAAAAGAATTAGGGTTTCGTACAACATTCATAAAAAGTTTTTAAAGACCCACGCGGACGAAGTCGCGGGTTTCAGCTAGTCTATGATAAGCTCGATTATAAGTAAATTAATCGATCGCATGAAAAACTAAAACATTGAAAGTTTGCTCTACCATTTAGCAGATCCACTTACGATAAATTGTTCACATGTGGTTCGTTATAAGCGTGATTTTTCCAATTCTGCCCGTATTAGGATTTATTAAGCGGAAAAATGTTCTTATTTGTGAGGATGTTCTAATTTGTGCGGTCAATATAATATCCTTAGTCTTTTGTAGTTAATATTGCCAGTTATACGCCTGGATAGAGTAATTTAAAAAAAAAATATTGGAAGGCAAATAAGCAGATGAATTTCATGATGGTAAGAAATTCACACCGGCTATAGACACCAAAGGTGTTAATGGTGCATTACCAATCTGAGGCCGGGATGTTAGGTCTCGTGCAACAGTAAGTTTACCGGCTATCTTACCCTCCAAATCGCAAGCGGTTTCATTCAACGGCAAGCGCCGACATTAAGGCTGCAGGAATAGGTAAGGCGGTGGTACCATTTAACGCGGGCGAGCCGTTGCGAAGTTCTACCACCTAGTAATTTATATTTAATTAGGGCTACATTTTAATTAAAATATGCAGTGATAATAATGGTGGTTGCGGTTTCTCGGTATGGCGGCCACGCCGGTTGTTAGGGAAGGGGTTAGGTGGGGGGCGCAGGCTGTACTCCGTAGTAGCGTAGTAAGCGGGTGGGGGAAGACAACTCGTAGCTTTCAATATTTTGTAATCTATGTCGCTACACACTTAGGGGTGGCAAGAAAATTATCGATGTTTTATTTTCGACATGTCGATTTGATTTTAAAAAACATATTATAAATAAATATCTCTGGATAAATCACACATAATATTTATCTATCTCCAAAGTAAGCAAATTATTTGCTTGTGTTATGGACGTTAGTCAGCGATATTATACATAAAAATGCATATATAAATACCAAGATAAATTTAACAAACACCCAGACTTAGAAATGCGAACCTTTATGTTCATTACACAAACGCCCGCCCCTGCCGGGAATCGAACCCGAGCCTCGCTATTTGTCGACTTGATAAGGCAAATTCGCTACCACTCGGCCAGCGAGCCGGTCAATGGACGGACAATCATATTATTCTATAACTAACATCCATAAATTTATATTTACACCAAAATTACTGTATTTATTGTAAATCCGTGGTATAATATATGTTGAAGTTGAAATTTGTGATTGGAGGCCACAGTATTAGTGAAAAATTAACATGTGCTTGTATATTCCTTCCTGCATGGCGGATAGGTTGTCTATTGTTCAAAGGATTATACAATCACGAGTTGAATGCACAAATATGTTGTTGTTCTTTTTCAAAACTTAATATCTATGTAATACTGAGAAGAGTGTTTGTTGACTTCGACGTTTACTGGCAATCTAAACACCGCACCCGGTATCTATTGTTTGTATTTAAATGGTCGAATAAGCATACTTATGAGATTTTTATAGGCCCTTTGTTCTTTTTAAGTTTAAGTTAACAAGGAATATTCTGTGAAAAGAATGACTTAAAATTTTAAGAAATTAAGCGGCTGACTGTTTTATTTAACAACACATTTTTTTAAAATAACATATTCTTATTTACGCTTCAGATTCATAAAACGTCTTCAAAGAAAAAGTGAATAGGCTATCAGCAATATAAGAAAACGTGATATCGATGTAAAAACATCACTAGTACCTGAGGAGCACAATAACATTCCATTGTCTATAAATACACGGAGTAGCGAGTGACCGGCGCGCGGGGGCCGGGCGGTTGATGGAGTTCATTTGCATCGTAATGCAACTGTACTATGGTCTGTGACGTACCAAGTACCAACATTCTAGTAAAGCTTAATGCGGTACGAGACGAACTCGTCAACAGTAATACTTGTACCGGCTTTGTTAGGATATAAGGTTTTGGTTTTTAAATATGTTTACTTATGTAACATAAAACGAGTATATTACTACTAGCGTATTTTGCAATAGCATGGCTTTACATCAAAATTTGCTGTAAGATCTATATATTTTAGTTTAAGATCAATGAATTCCAAAAACACTAAAAACTCTTTTGTCGTAGAATACCTATGTTCATAGACCAAGATCCGGGATTAAAAAGATTAATAAGGCTGTTTTTCATTGAATCGATTTAGTAAAATCGAACAAACGCACGAGCGAAACTGCGGATTGGATACGACAAAAGCTTTAAATAGTAATAAATGTTTTACTTATTTCTACTTGTTTTTATGTACAAATATTAAACTCATTTCTCATGTTCAATTTAAATAGTAGGTACCTATGAGATAACTAATTACAAAAGCTTCTATTTTTTTATGTTTTGCGAAGTTGGAATTTTGTTTTGTAATAATTTACTTGTTAATGTATGGTTTTACAGATTTCTTGAAATAGCAAAGAACCGGTCTGACTCCATTACTATTGACAAAGTTAAAAATAGTGTACACCGTCTATTCTTATTATTAGAATATAAACATTCTTTATTACAATGCAAACAGAAATAGCATTTTTCACGACGACTGAGGAATACGTAAATAGTTTTATCACGTGAGACTTATGTTCAATAAACACGTTTTACAAATTACATTGTTTTGCTGCTTTTCAACAGCTTTTATTTTTATCTAAGGACAGTACATTTCTCGAGTAATATATTTACTAACCCTGTGATTTATGGTGATTTCATTTTGAAATGTATTGAAAGGTTTTATTTAATGCTTAACAAAGGATCCTCCTATAGCTTTCCTGTCATTATAATTTCTGTTTGATTTTGGCGGTAATTCCTTCTCGTTTTCTAAATTAATTTTAAGTTATTGCTATCTCCTCAAGCCTATAATATTAGAAAGAGACGGGACTTATTTCGCGCTATGAAATTAAAAATACGTGCAAACCTGCAAAGATTTTAAACGTTGGATCCTAACTCCTGGACTATAGATTTTTTGTGTTGGTACTGACACAATTTAAACGCACTAGAACCTCAAAAACAAACTTCTAAGGCCAGCTTGCACAACACTATTGAAATACATACTTTTTAAATGTGTTTAGCCATAATACAAATGTTTTTTAGTATTTAAATATCGGTACAAGCCGACCTTATTTACATACATTCTTAATTTTTTTATTGGACCACTTCAGAATTGTACCCTTTAAAAAAATAATCGACCTACATTTAGCAAACTTACTGGTTAAAATACATAAAAAACTCCCTCCTTAATTAATAACATATTTATAAATATAAGAAATCGGTTAAAAATCAATAATAATTATTTTAAACGACTTTAAGACGATTAAAATGAATCGTTTTTATAAAAAGCAAGACCATTGAATTTGGTTTTAACACTCGGTAATACATTCAAAAAGCTGCATAAATCCCAGACTCCAAATGGCAGAACTAATTAAGAGTGATTGGACAATCATTTTTCCGACGCACGACGTAATTTCACGTGATTTGGCACCCTATTAATTATCATTGAATAAGTTCCAAAATAAACAATCGATTCTTTTAATCAATAATCATCATCCATCTGAGAGTTAGTCCGATCTTAGAGTGGATAAGATGTAACAAACGATAATTATTTATCATTCATTTATGTATATAGTACCTAGATTACCTGGGACCGGATTTTCCTGTAGGTTTTCTAAAAATGAAACCTAAAAAGGTGACCCACCTGTCCGTTTGCCCCCTCATATATAAAAAAAGAAGAAGAAACACGTGGTTCTTCTAATGGTGAGAGACCATCGTCGCCATAGTCGTCGTTGCTGTTCTGTAGCCAGGGCATTAACCTAATATTCAAGTCTGATTGCTTTGAATATCCAATTATGATTCTACCTATCTAATCTCTTCTTATAATCATATAAATATATCATATTATGATTATAAAAATATGATTATTCTTATGCCATAGAATAAATACTAATAATACCAAAGTACACACGAATATTTCTGTTGGCACAAAGGTTGACTGGTGGAGAATGCTGAAAGGCATTAAGTTCGCCTTTTGTACAAAATTATTTGTTTGGTGTTACAATAAAGTTAAATAAATAAATATCTGTGCTCACCTTTCATGAGTCAGGTTGGAGGATAGGGCAGCCTACAACAACAATATATGTAAGAGAGATTTAACATTTCAGCGTCAGGTTGGCACATAATATTTTTATTTTATTTCTTACCACTATAAAATCTTGTCTGTTTGATTGTCTTCTAATGTTATAAAAATAACTATCTTATCAAATATATTTCTTTAATATGTTTCTGCACAATCCGTAACAAAACTTGCTTTAGAGTATCATATATCTAGGTACATATATCAAATGTTCATTCACAACATCAAAGAATTATACGGCCGTGTTACGACCCATTTGTTTTTGTTATGTGGAAAGCTTCACACAGCTGTTCAATGACGACTGCTATCACGCTTACATAAAATATTATATTTTAATTTGACTCAGACCCAGTTGTCAACTATTTTTTTCCTTATAATGGATGTATTATTCATGGCCTCCTTATAGAGCTTTGGCCATCTGTATTTTGATTGAGCTAGCAAAAGAGTTGAACTGGGATATTAAAACAAATGATTTTAAACTTATATCGTCGCGTAATATTAACATATTTAGTTATTTGTACTTTCCGCGGCGGAAAGTTGACAGACTCATCTGTCAATAACGCCTGTCAAGAGTTGCCGCACGCCACCGCAGTCTCGTCGTGACCACGGTATATGTAACGACCGAATTATCGAAAAATAAAATATAATCGTGAGTATCCCGTACAAATAACTAAATATGGGATATTTAAATTAAGTGTTTTTCCTTCATTTTGAGCGTTATCTATTCTCAGTTGTTTTATCCCCCTATATACTGTACTCGAGTCTTTAAGAGGGACTTGGCGTGAAGATATGTGTGTGTGAGTCTTTAAGAGAAACGCTAATAGTTAGAAGGAAAGTTTATAGGCATAAACTTACCTCGAGTATTAGACTATCAAATAGAAAAAATATTTTTTCAAGTCTGTCTTCCTAAGATAAATGCGTTCAAACAAACACAAAAAAGTCTTCGTTACTATAAATAAAAGATTTCAAATGACTTCCTATATTAAAACAGAGTGAATTGCTGAATTGCTACGTAGAAAGGTTTCGACTAGGACTTTCTGGCAAACAGCTATAAATTGATACATATTATAAACTTTACTATTTACGTGATTTTGGGTTATGATCCTCATCACCGCTCCAACTAAACTGACGATTCATGACACTTTTTTAAGATCGAGTCTTTTTGCTAGCCGAAATAAAGCGCGTATAACTTATCTACAGTTCTATGATATATCATAGGCTGTAGACAATGAAGTTATAATTTTAGATAGCGTTATTTTAAAAGTTCATTTTAAGACGCCATTTTGATAGTTCATTTTAAGACGCCATTTTGATATTTCTCCCGTAATGCACATGCGCACTGCACGAGATTATGTCACGCTGATTCTCTCCCACGAGTAGCTTGTGCGTACTGCGTAAACATTCCACTTCGATATTACAACTACGCAGTTACGTGGCCTCGCTACGTTCCTCTATTTAGTGTACTAAACTGCTGCTATCGTTAATTGAATGAAGAATTTGCTGGCCAATCATTATAATCTTAGTTTATTCAGGTTTGCTGTACTTCTAATATATTTTTTATAACATTGGAAGGCAAACAAGCAGACGGGTTTCCTAATGATAAGAAATTCTCGCCGCTTATAGACACCAAAGGTAATGTTGCGTTGCCAACCTGAAGCCGGGATGTTAGGCCTCGTGCAAAAGTAAGTTTACCGGCTACCTTCCAAACCGGAACACGTCAACGGCAAGCACTGACGTTATGGCAGCAGGAATAGGTAAGGCAGTGGTAACATTCTAACTGGACGAGCCGTTGCGAAGCTCTATCACCTAGATCTCTAAAGATGATTAAAGCTTGCTATGACATACTAGTAATACCTATTATATATTATAAAACTATAGATGCGTTACACGCAGTTAATTTTGACTAGAAAAAAATATTTCAACAATTTATATTAAAAATACCTTCCTGTGTTTACAAAGCTTGAAACAATAATACACCCACATAAAAAAAACATTCCTTTTCTTATGAAAGTATTATTATAAATTCAATAATATTATCAACTATGATCATAAATAATATACCAGAAAATAAAATTAGTCACTTTTAAATTTCATTTTGTAGGCAGGCAACGTATCTATATCCTTTTTATAACATACTAGCGATTCGTCCCGGCTTCGCACGGCTGTTAAACTGCTGCATAAACCTTCCTCTATCTACTAAAGAAAACCTCATCAAAATCTGTTGCGTAGTTTTAATGATCTAAACATACATAGGGACAGACAGACGTGAAGCGTCTTTATTTTATAGTATGTAACTAGCGACCCGCCCCGGCTTCGCACGGGTGCAAAAATAGTAAATATACTACAGAACGTCTCTCACAAACATCACATGGAAACCTCTAAAATTATCAATGTTTCTCTATTATTTTATGCATTTATGCATATAAACCTTCCTCTTGAATCACTCTATCTATTTAAAAAAACGCATCAAAATATGTAACGTAGTTTTAAAGATCTAAACATACGTAGGGATAGATGGAGCGACTTTGTTTTAATTATGTAGTGATGCTCATTGATGGCGTTAGCGTAGCAACGCGCGCCGGGTACAGCTGGTTTTAAATAAGGCTTTAAAAACATATTTTGATGCGGTTTTTTTAAATAGATAGAGTATCTATTTAAAAAAATCGCATCAAAATATGTTGCGTAGTATAAAAGATCTAAGCATACAAAGGGACATAGGGGCAGAGAAAGCGACTTTGTTTTATACTACGTGGTGATGATCATAGATCAAATGCAATTCAATTTTTTTTTTGTTTATTTGGACTCCACCGAGATTACGGTGATTCTGCCAATGTCAGAGTTGAAAATAGATCAAATGCAACAAATTATTTTGGCGTCCTGTGATTTTGCGCGCGTAATATTTTTATTTTATGTCATATCTATATATTTTTTATTTACTTGTTATCATGCTTGTGATAGAAATCGTTTTCGCCCACTCGAAAATGTTTTCAAGTCGACAGTATGTCCACATTACACCTATGCGTTTTGTGCGACCTTGAGTCGAGATGATCGAAATCTCACCTGGTATTTAAAGCCAACAGATTCCGACATCTTTAACAATACTCTGAAAAACTTGTATGTGTATAAAATGATTAATAACTCAGCTTTGCGGGATAGGAGTTATTTATTTATTTAAAATTTTATGCACAAAAATGTACAAGGGTGGACTTAATGCTCCATGGCATTCTCTACCAGTCGACCTAACTCCATTTGAACTATGTAACGATGGGGTGCACAGAAAGATAAGTTAAATC
>DVZN01001451.1:0-10161 GCA_018237365.1 Caria ino melicerta
GGGCACATTCCATTCCCGGGCAATGTCATGCTTACTCAGAATAATCTGAAAAACATTTTAAGAAAAGTTGCCCGACCACGGAATTGAATCCGGGACCTAAGCGGCTAGCGGTCTTAACAGGCGACAGCCGTACCGTTACACCACGTAGGCGAATTAGTGTAGAATTAGCGAAGTTAGCGAAGCCAAGATGTTAGCACTCAGGTGCAGATCTCCTGGCTATCCTAATCCTAAGTGTCAGAGAGTAATGTTAAGACGATAAAGATAGTTATAGTAGCTGTATTTAACCCAGACAATATAATATTATCCAGTTGGTCTAGGCTCCTTTTTAAAATAGTCCATCTGCCTTCCTACCACGGAGCTCGTAAAAGGCGGGCATAGGCTTACATTCACTAATACTGTGATCACTTACTAACTGGTAGAGCTATGGAGCGGCTCGCCTCGCAGTCTATTCTGCAAAGGAGCCCGTACCAACACTGGGAAAAATGCTTTTATTGGTTTCTTTTTAATGAGCAATAACGGTTTCTTTTTAAGGAGGTTTCTTTTAACTTCTTCTGTTGTTTTTGGTCAAAAACTATACTAGAATCCTGTCTTTTCTTTCAAATACTGCTGCCACTGCTGTCCGGCCTCTATATATATATAATTTCAATTTACAGCATCATCAGGGCTATAACTTAAGGACTTGGCTCTAATGATGATAAAAAGCGAAACCAGAAGGCTGTATAAATAATAACAAATTATAAGTGACACATAAAACAGTAAAAATGTGCTTTTAGTTGAAAACATGAATAATATTGTGGATGTATTTGTCTAAAAAAATTGTTTATTTGTTTATTTAAGACTTTTAAATACAGCTATCATAATTCGTTACAATTCATTACGTTCATCACAACTTAACACATAATATAAAGTATCGTAGGTGAGGTGGCAGGCAACAGGTAGCAAAGAAATATGAGGTCGAAAACAACCTTGTCTTATTTTGTCCACGCAAGGACAAAGCAACCTAATGACCATAAAAAGTTTTGTTGTAGGAAAAATATGTGTTTTGTGGTCGTTAGGTTACTTAGTAGTTTACTGGACATTTTATGTCGCATTCTATACACAAGGTCGGACCCAAACGACAAACACCCTGCTCCTTAACTACAGAGGCACAACATTGTATCAC
Source organism: Caria ino melicerta (assembly GCA_018237365.1). Lineage (NCBI taxonomy): Eukaryota > Metazoa > Arthropoda > Insecta > Lepidoptera > Riodinidae > Caria > Caria ino. Next base: position 1,163 of record DVZN01001451.1, read on the forward strand.
CTTTACAATCCACCTCATAATATTCAAATGCAGCAAAAAAGCTATGTCAACATTCGAAATTCCTTTTTAAAGTTCCGTAGCCAAATGGAAAAAATCGGAACTCTTATAATTTCGTCATGACCTGTTTGTCCGTCCGTATATCACAGTCATTTTATTCGGAGACTATGGGTACTGCATAGTTGAAATTCGAAATATTGGTGCATTCTATGAAACTTTACAAAATAATGTAGTATGATTTAAAAAATAAATTTATTAAGTGTCTATAGTACTTCATACATTTAAGTAAAAAAATATTTGGTAGAGCATAGCCGTGTGAGGTGGGATTAGATTGATTAGTCTTTCTAAATGGTATGGTTATTACTCCGAAAGTTTTGAAAGGGATAAAAATTGGGCTAAAAACTATCTCATTTATTCCTGCCCCAAAATTTTTTGTAATAGTTTTGTTGTGGTCAGGTTTGTTGCGTGCCGGTATTTATACGAAACAGAGTTAACATTTTGCACTCATAATAGCAACAGATCGCTTACATCGTCGGTATTTTTAAGTGGCCATCTCTATCTCTACCAGGATATGTCTATCTAACGTCTGAATAGTTAATAGGATATAAAGTAGCTGAAACCCGCAACTTGTGTGGGTCTTGAAATCATTTTATGAATTTTATTTTTAAGATTTTTTATTATAAGAAACTCCAACTATATTTATTAGTATAGATAAAAATGAATAGGTAAGTGTGTTGCTAAGCGTAAAACTCGAGAGCAGCTGGTTCAATCCGGCTAATTATTTGTTTGTTGTTTTTCTTATGAGAACATTTATAAATGTTGACCGACTATGTACGTGTATACTTAAAAAAGCAAGGTAATGTTTTGCATGTATTCTAATATGATTCTTCACACGATTGCGTTAAAATTTACTTTGTGGTACAGTTTCGCAGCAGCGTGCCTGGGTTCGTTTCACGGTCTTACCTCGTCCTGTCGGCACAACATCATTGTTTGGCGTTGAAGTGTGCCAGTTTAGAGGGTAACTAGTAAACTTACTTTTACACGCGGCCTAACCCAGGCTTCAGGATGGTAGCTCACTATTACCACCGTTAGTGTCTCTAGGCGACATGTATTTCGTACCATCTATAAACTAGGAATCCGTTCACATATATTAATCACGGAACGCAACCACAAGAAACAACTGGTTTACTTATAATATTGGAACAAGCAGATGGGTTTCCTGATAGTAAGAAATCCGCGCCGCCTACAGAAACCAAGGGTGGTAATGGTGCGTTGCCAACCTGAGGCCAGGATCTTAGGCCCAGTGCAAAAGTAAGTTTACCGGCTACCTTACCCTCCAAACCAGAACACGTCAACGGCAAGCGCCAACATTATGGCAGCAGGAATAGGTAAGGCGGTGGTACCATTTAACTCGAGTGAGCTGACACGAAGCTCTACTACCTAGTTTAAGTGTTCAAAACCAGACGCGTGTACATGTCGAAAGCTATGGATGTGGAAGAGGATGGACCGATTTGTATGAACCCCAAAAACATATATTATATTTATAAGCTTGATGGACCATAGATACGTCACACGTCAGCGAAATAAAATTAATAGTTTATACCTAGTAAAGAAAAATCCATAGAAAAACTGGGCCTGGAAGAGAATAATTTATAACGAGAGGCAGGATTAGGTAGCAGGGCAGAGGTGGATTTGTAATTAACATTACAAAAATAGAGTCCAGACTGTATACATAAAAGTTCAGTTTCACTTCATATTCTTAGTCATTCATAGTCTTCAGCTTCATTATAATTTTTTTACGGAGTTTTGCTCGGTAAATAAAATAAAGAGAGAGAAAAAAGAACTTTTTGGTCTCGAACTGGGGTCCTCCGGTTAACTATGTATTAAACTAAACTGTACTAAAAAAAACTAAACTGTTCCAACTTTGTAGATGTCAACGAAATTTACTCTCGTATTCAAATATTAATTGTAGCTAATTTTCATTGCATAAAAACACGGACAAATCGATATTTTGTAAAAATGAAACCTAGCTTATTTATAAACAAAAACAGACTTACAACTGTATTGTTCGTAAATAGCGGCAATAGTGTGAAACTGTGTCGTTATAAAGGTAGCTACTATCTAGATCTACTAGCTAGATAAGAATAAGAATAATTTATTTCACAAAAAAATATTACAAATTACATCCAAAAGAGAAAAACTTAATATATAGAGGCTTATATTAAATTCCAAATTGATACGCAGCACCTACACTAAGCGATTAGCTTGTGTTGTAGGTATTGCTTCCTCTTCGAAGTTACAGTTATGATAGTTGCGTAGACAACGGATACAAATTTTAGTAATATCAATAGGTAAGTATATGTTTTGATCTAATAAATAATCTAATAGTGTGTTTTAATATGAATATTAGTATTTATACAGATATTTGGATGTGTGTGTGTGTGTGTGTCTGTGTGTGAGTGTTTGTGTGTACATGTATGTGTGCGTGTGAGTGTGTGTGTGTGTGTGTGTGTGTGTGTGAATGAGATATATGTGTAATCAAATATGTATAAAAAGTTCGGTCAACTGGATTAGGAATAATTTATTTTTACAAACCTTTCAGTTTCTTCGGGATTGAGATTTTTCAACCAATTTTTGATCGCTAATTTAATTTCTTTTGGTTTTTTTGTAATAAGATCAATATAAATTTTGCTAACTTTATTGTAAAGATGGGGTCCTAGAAAATCTGGATGTCTGTGAGCCAATTTCGTCTTATAAAGGGGTGTTTCAAAAACAATGTCTTTTCTTCTTTTTTAAGGTTATTGTCCTGTGTGTCGGGTATTTTCTTATGTTGTAGTGTGAGATCGATGTTTTGTCCCAGAAACCGTCTGTACACTAATTTAAAAAAATTGGAGCCGTTTCCTAGATCCCGAATATATTATATAAAAGGTAAAATAATAATTGGCCTTTAAAAGTATAAGATATTTTTCTCCCTGGGCCCCCAAGCTGGGGAGGGGTACTGGAGACAAGGGCCTCCAATAGGAGCAAAGTGGACTAAAATAGACTGATGAATTAATGAATAGTGTCAATATTTAAGTCTCTCTACATTAATGGTAACTTATATAGAACTAATTGCAATTCATTAAAAAAATATATGTTATCGCTCTCATAAAAACCGTGATGATCATCTGTGAACAGGATATAAAGTGCTAATTACTATAAATCTCAGTTTTTATTTCATGATAATGACAGTATAACAGCCTATTATTGTCATTAATGGAAAATGTAACACGTTCTCAGCGCTTCTTACAGTTCCGGTGTCTATATATATACATGGAAGATGTATATGTATGTATGTATATATATTTAGACTTTATAAAGATTTAGACACCGGAGATTTACCAGTATAATAACTACTAACGATCACTAATTACATATTTTTGGAATTCGGAGGTACCTAACCCTTCACCTCCCACGCCCTTTCCTACCTCTCGGTATACAGGGCGAAATGTCGGGAGAGGCACGTGGTATAATACACGCGCCATTAATTCGGACGCGGAATCACGCGGAATTCGGAGGTTTTTTTTTCGAAATGACCTCAGTGCTCAACCCGAGATAACATTATTTACTCTTCGTGGGACTCCTTACAACGCCCACACTATCGGTTGTAATTCGGAGGTATTTTTATGTGATCTATAAGACAACAACTGTACTGACTCACACTGCCCCATTTTAGGAAATACATTGCATCCGTGCGAAGTCGGGGCGGGTCACTAGTTAATACACATAGATAAAATTGAAGTGTCTATTTGTAATATTAAAATAATCTCTATTTACTAAATGCATATCATGTATGTATAGACGGTACATATACTAAAATAATATTTTTTACGATTTTTGTCTGTCTGGAACTGCTGAACCGATTTTAGTGAGACTGTCTCTGGCAGATAATTGATGTTATAGCGGGTAACTGCGGGCTACTTTTGTTAAAAAAAGATTAAGGTTTTTGTAGAAAAAAATAAAATTCATTGAATGTTGTGAAAGACATACGCAGACGATGTCGTCAAGGTTTCAGCTAGTAATATATAAAAATGATTTATTTCCTTTGGTCACCGCATCACGCGTGAACGGAAAGAACTGTTTCGCTAATTCTTAATTACACCAATTCGTATTCAATGCTCACAGTTTAAGATAGGATAACGTCTGTCGGGTAAGCTAGTCTATCACCCTCCCCCTCAGGTTTCAGGCCTTTTCAGGCTTGAGGAAACCAACTGAACCGAGCAGTAAGTGCTCCTCTGCATACCTTTCCTTTGAGAGTGAACGTGAGGAGCGGCGAAGCGGTGGGCAATCTAGGCCTCTTTAGAGGCAGTGGGCTTTCGGGCCCTCGCAGGGCGTGACGGTCTTTAGGGCCGCGGTGAAGAAAGGGGACGTGACCATCTGGCCCCTTCTGGGGCTGGCGGCAGATATGACGACGAGATATGAGAGTAAGTCTGTTACCACTATGACCCCGAGAGGTAGCACATGGAGTGTCAGTGCGATACCTCGGGTGATGTGATCCCATCTTCTGATGTTGCTCCGTCAAGTCCAACGCTGAATAGAAAGGCACTAGGTAGGGGTTGCAGGATGACGTCGCTGTGGCGACGAAGTCTCTGGGCCGTGGTTGAATGCGAAAGCGACCCCACGGGCTCGGCACTTGGCACTTGATGGACAGCGGTGGGTTTTATCGGGTAAACTGTTCGACGTTCAACATTAGCGAGTCTGACATGACTCGCTCGTTCCCCGGGCATAGACGGGTATGTTTAAAGCATTTTTATCGTAAAAAAGCTAGACTGTCACGGCGTAAGTACAACAAATATCTCTTACCATCTACCATGCTATCTCTTGCCGTTAAAAGCCATGTGAATGAAACATTTGATAAATAATATTAGAACAAAGAGTTTAGGATACGTCAATATATCTATCTAGACAGTGCATTAATTGTGATTTAATGTAACACTGACATAATCACTATAATTAGCTAATAGTGCGTACGTGCGCTTTGGCAGTTCTAGCGGCGAATTCTTTAGGCCAATAATTAATGTTATGCCTAGTATGGGCACTTCATCATGTTTACGAGGTTTGGATTCTTATGTTTGAGAGTATTTAATTCTCGAAACGAATTATAACTGTTAGCCGGCTTGGCAAACACAGCTCTGTTTGACGTTTTGGGTAGAACAAAGAATTCTGCCGAGGGGGTACGTGACTAAAAACTAAACCTTAACCTCCTTGTGGGCCAACGGTCCTTGCCCCAAGAATGTCTCCTGCGGGACCGCACTTCGGCCTAGGCCAGTATGTCAGTTCTAGTCTGCTGCCACTATTAAAACAGGGACAAGCTAGGACATAGGACCTTGTCGCCGTCTTGTGTAAACTGGTCATTTTAAACTGTAATCTGATCTCCAGGATCCATCCTGCTATAAGAAACTGAAGCAAGTTTTTAAGTTTTGCATTAAATTATTTATTAAATAGAAAACCATTTCCTTATATATTTCTTTAATGTCTAACAATAAACGAAAAAAGGCTTAATATATAAAAATAATATTCTTAGTAGCCACCAAGACCTAACGGTGATTTTTTGCTGAGTATCTTGCCGGCTCTTCTCGGTAGAGACAACAATATCGAAAATGTTACTGGTTTAACAAATTAAAAATAATTTTAAGTGAATTTTTATGAAACAAATTTAAGTGTATTTGAATTCCTATTAAGTGCATGTGGCACAAGAACGACTAGCATGTGTTTGATAACATGAGCAATAAATAGTACATACAGGTGCAAGGTGAGAGGTTGTAGTTGTTGAGGCGTTTACGGTATTGTGTGTACGAAGGTAATTTAACATTCGAGTGCAAGGTGACGGAGGTGGGAATATAACCGGCGTCTATATGGCACGCTCTTGTATTAGAGTTTAACGCGCTTAGATGCGTCATTAACCCTAGGTACAATATCTATATACAAAACAAAACCGTGTTTTTTATAGTATTGGAATGCAAACAAGTAGAAGTATTAGAATTCAGGCCGGCTATAGACACCAAGGCAGTAATGGTGCGTTGCCAACCTGAGGCCAGGGTGTTAGGTCCTTACTCTCCAACTGGATCACGTCAACGGCAAGAACTAACGTTATGGCGGCAGGAATAGGTAAGGCGGTGGTAGCATTCTACCCGGGCGAGCCACTGCGAACATCTACCACCTAGTGACAGATCACGGTGCTTGTGAATGTAAGCCTATACTCGCCTTTTACGAGCTGCCTGGCAAAAAGGCAGATGGCCTATTCTGCAAAGGAGCCGGACCAACACGGGTTTAGTTAAAACACTGACCTATAAGTACGACGGGTCAAATTTTCAAGATCTTTGATTTGTCAGACTAGTACTGCGCCGAATAGAAGAATAACTAAGTATAAATTTCCCGATGTAGATTTCAATTCATGCCAAGTTTTTATTTTGTCTTTTATCCTTTAATTAAACGGGAGATAAAATTCCCGCCAACACGTCATTATCGATTCAGCAGAATAGGCAAGCATCGTAGCCGAGATAATGGAATCATTTTCGCCGACCTTAGCTAATTGTAAGCAGCCGCCGCCGACTTAATAAGTGTGTGTTAAATGTAAAAATCCTTATAACTCCCATATAACTTTTATAAGCCAAACATAAAATTATAATTGAAAAAATAAACAAGCTATTAACATTTAAAATTTTACATGAAAAAGAAAAGAATACAAAAGTCTGACGTCACGGTTTACTATCATCATATAAAACACACGTAAGACTTCGTTTTGTAAAGACACACTCTCCTAGAAACTCTACTGTTTTTTTTTACATTTATGTTCAATTTTTAGATTATTTTCATGTTTTTTTCTGAGAATCACACGTTTAGTGTAAGTTATTTAATATTTTCCCTAATATTTGCATATTTAGATGTATATCATTATACTATATTATAAAGAGATTCATTCGTACGGCATACAGATAGACACGCTAACTGACATGTTTTTTTCCTTTTCCCCAAATGAATAAGTAGCAAGACGTACCTGGTCAATATAAAACTTCCGTTACACGCTACTTAATCACACGAAAAATATTAATACTTTAAACGTGCGTGCGTGCTGCGTGCGTGCGTGCGTGCGTACGTGCGTGTGTGCGTGCGTGCGTGTGTGATTTTTCTAATAAATATAATATACAATGGAATCCCACCGAGTGCCGATAAAAAAGTATAATATGTAATTTATACAAACGCCTGGCATCATTAAAAAAAGATGAATATATTATTATGTTCTAAGAACTCGCCTAGTTTTTGTCTCATAAAGGTCGGCGACGGTCATTTAAAAAACTAGTTTGGAAAGGGTTTTTAATCTCACAACTTAATAAAATGTCAGCTATAATCATTTACCGCCTATACTGTAGGCTAATTATACATAAACAAAGTAATTCTCAACATACATTTGGCGCCTTTTAATTAAGAAAATTTAAGAAGCTTTTAAATGCCAAAACCGACTACAAAATCACGCGTATTTATAATTTTTATGGGCCCCGAATGGAAAGCATATTATTGTTATAAAACAATGAAAAACATCCAAAATGGGGCCGTTGAAGATATTCAGCACGTGTACATGGAATGTGTCAAGATTGATATGGAAAGGCATAATTTGTTAAAGCAATTTAATTTAAATCGATGGAATATATGATTAATGTAAATTATTTTTGCTGATCCTAATTCAAAGGTAGCCAAGTGAAATATAAAGTTCAGGAACGATGGGATTCTTAAGCAAAGATGGATGATGGATAATGACAGAGATCTAAGGTAACAAACAACATAATTGAGAAACTCCTTCTTTTTGGGAAGTCAGAGGAATAGTCTTCCACCGTCTGTCTGTCACCTACCGTGTTTCTATGCAGTTTTTGCGAATAGATAGCATTAAGAGGGAGATCAGGATATATAATTTATGAAGGTTTTGTATAAATTGGTTGAAATATGGCGATAATAATTTTTGAAAATGTTAGTATTTGTCAGGTTTGAATAAAATTATAATTGTGCCGTCCCAAGGCCATTTAAAAATCAAAGGTGTGATAAAGATATACAAAGAGGAAGTTTTTATAAGTTAGAAATTTATTTTCATACCCACTGGAAAGCATGCGAGAACGAAGTTTGATATAATAAATAGAAATGCCACGAATAGAGATTTGGCCGAATACCGAATATTCGGCTAAGCACTTGTCCGCGCCGAATATTTGACCGAATAACCGAATATTTGACAGAATAATAAAACAAAACCGAATAGTAGCCGATTATTCATGGCACCTTTAATAATAAGTATTAAGTGTGTCATTTTTAACGAACTTACTAAAATCAGTTACAGGCATTGATATACATGTTACAAGTAACGTGTTATAGCTCTTTGCTAATATGATTTTTTTTATATTACTTACGACCATCGATAATTATGAATTATTTTTGTTAAATACAATTAATTCAAACAGTGTTTAATCAGTTAAAAATAATATGTTGTTCAAAAAAAATTTTTTTTTCAACAACAAAACGTTTTGAAACATTTTTTTTCCATTGGCTACGGTTTTAACTAATTGGATTGTCTTATAACATTAGCCTCGTATAAACGACACATATCGCATATTTTTTACAGTAAACGGAATTTGTTTAGGAAATATATAGCAACGCGATCGGTCGGCGAGGCTACAGTAGCGTCTATTCATCCGTGCTAGCCGGTTATTGCATCCACCTGAAAAATGCGTGTCTGTCTATGTGTAGCAGTGTTCTGCCTTGTCGCGGTAGCAGGGGCTGGGAAATTGCGTAAGTGGTTTCTTTTAATTCCTAGACACAAAACAGTTTTTTTTTAATATTTAGCTAAATTATAAATATTATTTATTTGAAATGAATATGCTTAGAATCAAAAACTTATAACGATTATTTCAAGATGTGGCGGAAACTAGGCAAGTATGTAGGACTCGTGACACTTGGCACTCGATACTCTCTGCCTACCC
>DVZN01001452.1:0-10157 GCA_018237365.1 Caria ino melicerta
GGCCGGGATGTTAGGCCTCATGCAAAAGTAAGTTTACCGGCTATCTTACCCTTCAAACTGGAACACGTCAACGGTAAGCACTGACGTTAAGCCGTCATAAATGTGTAAGGCGGTGGTACCATTCCACCTGACAGGAATTACATTACATATATTCTGAGAACATCTTTCAACGGGTTACCTGACTAATTAACTATTAGTTAGTATATTTAGGTAATAAGATAATTATTATTTAATATCTTGTGAAAGTCCCACCAATTGTATTCTCAACAGTTGGAAGAATGCAACGTACAAGATTAAAGTTTCATTGTATCTTAGACCGAGATGCCACTGCAAGATTGTTTAGGAAAACGTTTCAATGTCTGGAGTGCTCGCTAATGAACCAAGGATTGTCTAACGTGCCTTCCTACCGCTATGATGTAAGAACCTTGCAAATTTGTGGTATTTTTGAGGTTAAACTCAAACTTAAAAATACCGCAAAAGAACACGTAGCGATTGTAGTGGTAAAATTCGTTTTTGAATACTTCTAATCATAAGCCTCCCTATATTTTCCTTTTGAATTAGTGCAATTTATATTGCAGACCAAGAAAAGATCCTATTGTGGGTTTAGTGGTGGTGGAATTTGATAGTAGCCTTCAAAATAATTTACATAAACCACCTTAACGGCAAAATCGCTACAATTGTATAGCATTCGGTTTTCGGTTTCAAGTATTCGGTTATAAATTTTTTGTTTGTTACCTCACAACTCCGTCCGTGTAGGAAGCGGTTTAAAAAGGGTATATTTCCTTTTTGGTGCCATAGAATTGTTGCGTTTGAATAATGTTACTGGAATTAGGACACTGATAACTTGTACCTCACCTTTATCATTAATAGGAACATGCATAGATTACAAGTGATTAGTTATTTCACCATTGTTTTATTTTACATACATACATACATATCTTCACGCCAAAAGAGTAATGAATGTATGAAGAGAGTAATGAATGTATGAAGAGAGTAATGAATGTGGAGGAAGCTAGGCAAGTATGCAAGAGTCGTGACACTTGACACTCCATACTCTCTGCCAATCCAGTATGTGACTTGGCGTGAAGATAATTTGTTTTAATAGCCAGAAAGATATTGATTATGCTAATTACTATTTCAAAAGAATTGGTACAGAGCCCATGAAGAAAATAGTCTATAATAGAGCCTGACCTGGTGGAAAACATCTGTAATAACAACTGAATTATAACATCGCGAAAGGAACTAATAATTGCACGATGCTATTGCAAAATTAGAGTTTCTTGTCTGCCCTCAGTCTCTCTGAACAATATAATTTCTCTCATTACTTGCGACTTGTTTCCGGTGTCACGGTAATTAGTATTTTCTATTTTTGTTTTCGTATTTTGAGACAAGCACAATACACTTGGTATAGCTCTCTTCTGAGCGATGAGAGAAACGTGATGGCTTTGATTATGATTAAAATAAAATCTATGTTTTAGTATGGTAACACTATGTCGTTTCGATTTTAATATACATACTTATCTTCAAGCCGAGTTGTTTACGGAGTAGGCAGAGGGTATGGAGTGCCAAGTGTCAAGACTCCTGCATACTTGCTTAGCTTCCTCTACATTCATTACTCTTTTCATACATACACACCGGTTTCGGAAACTTTTGACACCACCCTCGGATAATACATGGACGACCTGGTCACGGAATGTCAACCTAGGGCTCTCCGGGTATCTACAGCCATCCACATTCGCATTGTATATCTGTTTTATCACTTGCATCTTTCATTCTTTCCACATGACTGAACCAACGGAGAATGCCTTTTCTCTGTCTCTCTGGAGCTCTCTTTTTCTCTCTCTCACTCTCTCTGATATTACTATTACGAATTAGTTCCACGAGTGACACTTCGCAAACTTTACAGAGCAACATTTCGACTGCATTTATGCGACTTTCATGATTCTTCTGGCAACCTGAAGCCTCGTACAATAGTAAGTTTACCGCCTATCTTACCTTCCAAACTGGAAAACGTCAATGGCAAGCACTGACGTTATAAGGGCAGAAATAGGCAAAACGGTGGTGCTGAACGAGTTGTTTTGAAACTAGCACCTAGGTAAAGGTCTCTGGGTTAGTTGTCACTAAACATATGTAAATCTATGCGCGCCTTTTACAGGGTGATTGACAGGCAAGCATTTGGTGTATTCTACAATATAGAAGCACAGACCAACACAGAGTTCCTTTTTTAAATATATAGTATTGGAAGACAAACAAGCAGACGGATTTCCTGATAGTAAGAAATTCACGCCGCCTATAGACACCAAAGGTGGTAATGTTGCGTTGCCAATCTGAGGCCGGGATGTTAGGTATCGTGCAAAAGTAAGTTTACCGGCTGCCTTACCCTCCAAAACACGTCAACGGGAAGCACTAACGTTATGAGGGCAGCAATATGTAATGCGGTGATACCATTCTACACGGGCGAGCCGCTGCGAAGCTCCACCACCTAATAAATCACAGTGTACGTGAAAGTAAGTATATGCTCGCCTTTTACGAGCTGCCTAGCAGGAAGGCTGATAGTCTATTCTACAAAGGCGCCCGGACCAACACAGGGTAAATAAAGACTTGGTAAATAAAGGTTTGATCAAACACCGGTGAATTCAAAGTCGTTTGTTCCAGTTTCACAGTGTAAAAGTTATGCTTACTAAAACATAAAATGATATTACCAACTGAATACTTTACTAATGTTCTGTCAGTCAGTAAATATCCGAGTTACGGTTTTTATATTGGTCCATTAACACTTTGACGATCGTGCTAAAACTGATCGCTATTTGTAATTAAAAAATATTGGCACACCGCGCAGTGGCTAACGATGTCCGCAAAGTTGCGTTTGTAATGTCGTTGACGTTTTTTTTACCTCACCTACGCTTTCATTCACGTTGACCTTTTTAAAAACCTCTCAGAAATAGTCAAGATTTTCATGGCAAATAGTCAAACAATTCCGGTGAAGTGTTTGTTGTATGCGTATTTCACAAGAATTTGAAGAGATTTACAACACTTACACTTTCATTCAGGTTGACCTTATTCAGGGCCTTACAGTTAGACATAATTATGATTCATGATTTACAAAAAGTAATTATGAACAATTCCAGTAAAGTGTTTGGTTTTATTGTTTTTCCCTAAAGTTTGAGGAAAATTACCCCACCCACGCTTGTAATAGCAGCTGACCTTTGCCAAGTTCTATTAAAGATTGATAGAATTTTTATGAATTGTGATTTGTAATAATTTTATCATTTTTTATATAAAAGGAGCATTAATAGCATTTTCCTAGTGTTACATTGGATTGACAGTTAATATGAAATGCATCACTACACAGTATAAAACAAAGTCGCTTTCTCTGGATTTATTTAATTTGCGTAATTTTAAAGATAGAGTATGTATGCTCTATCTTTAAAATTACGCAACGAATTTTGACGTGTTTTTCTTTAATAGATAGAGTTATTCAAGAGGAATGTTTATATGTATAAAACATGCGTAAAATATTATAGGAACACTGATAATTTTAGGGGTTTCTAATGTGATGTCTGTGGGAGATATTTTGTAGTATATTTACTGTCAGTTTTGCGCCCGTGCAAAGCCGGGGCGGTTCACTAGTTAGGCATACTTGGAGGTATCCATAAGAGAATTAGGTACATCTTCACGCAAGGGACCTGGCGTATCAAAGGACTATGTAGTTATAGATGAGAAATGTTTATATTATATCTTTCCTGTGCTGGTTTTTTCCCCTATGTGGAATAAATTCGAGAATAGGTCAAATCTATCATATCGACAATATCGCTGGTGGTATAGTGCTATGCAGAAACTGGGTCAAGTCTCTACCCGCTTTACTTATTCCTGCCGCTACAGTGACAGTACTTGACACTGTCGTGTTCCAGTTTGCACGATAGGGTAGCTGGTAGACTAGAGCATTAGGTCTAACATCCCATTCATAGGACAGCGAAGCATCTATAACACCTATGGCCGTCTCGCTAGCCGAGTGGTAGCGTACTTGCTTTACCACGTCGACGAATAGCGAGGCTCGGGTTCGATTCCCAACAGGGGCGAGCATTTGTGTGATGACCATTGACGTTCGCATTTCGGGGTCTGGGTGGTTATTAAATTTATTCTAGTGTTTATATATGTATTTCTGTGTATAATATCGTTGACTAACACAATCAAACAGTTCGTTTACTTTGGGGTTAGATCAATATGTATGATTTGTCCAGATATATTTATTTATTGTGGTGTCTATAGGCTATAGGCCATGATGGTTTCTTACCATTAAGAGAATCGTTTTATTGTTTGTTTCTTATGCGATAAAAATGCATAAATTAATCAAGCAAATAGTCATAATAGCGAGATTTTTTATATAACATTGGAAGGCAAACAAGCAGACGGATTTCCTGATGGTAGGAAATTCACGCCGCCTATGGATACCAAAGGTTGCAATGGTACGTTGCTGCTAAGGCTAGGATATTTGGCCTCTTGCAAAAGTAAATTTACGGGTTACCTTACCCTCCAAACTGGAACACGTCAACGGCAAAGAGTGATGTTTTTGCGGCAGGAATAGGTAAGGCGATAGAACCATTCTACGCGGGCGAGCGGTTGCGGAGCTCTACCACCTAATAAGAAATCGTGGTGTTAGTGCTTGTAAGTCCTTTTACGAGCTGCCTGGCAGGAAGGCAGATGATCTATTCTGCTAAGGAGCCCAGACCAACACGGGGAAAAGAATATCCGAAGAGTTATTATTTAATTCTTTAAGTCTTAATAGAAACCTTATTATTAGACGAGCTACGGTGAACAATGGATACTCTATCGTCGACACACTTAATATGATAGTGGATATGTCTGGTTTGATACTGATCGCGACACGTGCAGGAACTCCACGTCAACGAGATGAAGATGCTGTGATGGATGAACAGCATTTAAAGACTATATCGTACCTAATGCTAGCTGTATGACAGACAAACAGGCTATTTTGTTTATTAAACTTTCTTAGATCGCAATGGAACTGGTATGTAGATATTGTGTTTTTATAAAATTAAGCAATTTACATTAGACCAAAAAATACAATTAGTTTCCAGGATCTTTAGTCATATCAAGTTTAGATATTAAAAAAAGCGTTTTTTCTATGTGTTTTCTCATTGTTCTATTCATGAGATTTTGAGTTTTTCTGAAAAACAACGTTGCCTAGGATTGGAAATGTACCCGGTTGGCGACGGACTTGCCATCCGTCGCATCATAAGACCTAATATTTTCGGTTAAACTTGGGTGCATACTAGTATGTAACTCTGCCTACCCTTATCGGAATATATGGGCGTGGCGATATTTGTTAATAAAAGCGTTTTATCTATTTTTTTAAACTTACTAATACCGAGTTTGCATTTAATGGACCTCCGACTGGAGGTGGGCTTTTATATTCGTCTTGCTCTCATTTGCTTAAGATTAGAGCTTCTGTATTTTATGGCTACACTCTGCATCAGCCTTTGTTTTTCTATCAGCTATGACTAACGGGAATATTACTTCCGTATTTGTTGAAAGCTCCCGTTGTATTTTGATTATAATATTTTCTTAGAAGTGCGTAACAAAGCTCGTATTTCAACATTTAATATTGTTTGGAAAACGGCCTCGTTTCAGTGTATCAGTGCAAATGCCAATTGATGAGATTAATTGTTTATTGTTTTACACGGCCGCCGCCGCCGCCGCGCTGTTTGTTTGCAAGATGAAAATTAAATTTCAGCATCTATCATTTCTGGGGATCAGTTATGATTCATACGGTATAAATATTTTTTTTGTTGTAATTCAAATAAAATTTCACTAACCTTACTTACCTACCTTTCCTCCTGGGACTATTAATAAGCCTGGCTTGCAACTGTCAAATTTAATTCCGGATCAACCTTTTCTTTTGAACAAATTCTTACATGTCTGAATATTCTTTGTTCAATATCTTTGGTTTCTCTAGATATAAAATAAATTAAAAAATAATAATTAGCATCTATTATTTCTGGATATTAGTTGTGAGAAATCGTTAAAACATTTTAGCGATTTCAATACAATCGTAAGTATTCACCTCGCCCTCAAATATGTTGAAAGTTAATATCATTTAATACATAATATACGCCTATGTGGTGTAGCGGTACGGCTGTCGCCTGTTAAAATCGCTAGCCGCTTAGGTCCCGGGTTCAATTCCCAGGTCGGGCAATTCTTCTTGATTTTTTTTTCAAATTATTCTGAGTAAGCATGATATTGCCCGGGATTGGAATGGGCTCGAAGTGGCGATAGTCTGGCCACCTATCACATCATGGGCCCTAGTACTTGGCTAATCGTGGGTGTTTTAGTATATCTACTGGACTTACGATTCGACTCGTAACGTGGAGATACTAGCACACCTCTGGCAATCCCTTCAGGGATAATAAGCGTAAAGGTACTTTTATTACATAAATTATATACATCTGCTAAAAAAATTCGTTTCACTCCGTTACTTTCTCTGTCCCTATATCCCTATGTATGCTTAAATCTTTAAAACTACGCAATGGATTTTGTTGTATTTTTTAATAGATAGAGTGGTTTGAGAGGAAGGTTTATATGTATAATATATGCGTAAAACAATAGAGAAACACCGACAATTTTGGATGTATCTAATGTGATGTCTGTGAGAGACATTCTGTAGTATATTTACTATTAGTTTGCACCCGTGCAAAACCGGGGCGGGTCGCTAGTTATAATATAAATTAGAAAAGCTTAGAAAAAACTTATCTTGGTAATTTTAAATAAAATATTTATCTTCCTGATAAGGATATGCTGTTAATTCTCGATTCATAGACATTATTGAATAAAGGACACTATGTCTTTAAATGAAGAATCATAAATATGATTCTTGTTTACTTATACTAACAAGTGGTGCTTTTGTTTGTTTTTGAAGTTGTACAGAATTAATGTAAATAAGAGAAACTTAGAATGTCATGTTAAAAAAATTATCAACCTACCTACTAACACGTATCGTATTTTAAGATTCTCTATTCAGTGGTCAGAAGCCATGAAAAATAAATATTCTCGATTAATAAACTTATTAAAAAACGCCATAATTAAACTGTGCAGTTTGTCTATGCCTAAATCAAGAAAAACAAATATGATTTTGTTTTATTATTTACTAGCGACCCATCCCGGCTTTGCACGAGTGCAAAACTGATATTTACTGATATATAATAAAATATATCTCAAAGACATCATTCTAGAAACCTCTAAAAATATCAATGTTTCTCTATTATTTTATACATATATTATACACATAAACCTTCCTCTTGAAACACTCTATCTATTAAAGTAAACCACGTCAAAATCCGTTGCGTAGTTATAAAGACATAAGCATATGTATGCTTAGGCACAGACATGCGAAACAACTTTATTTTATACTATGTAGTGATACTAACAAGAAATATGCTTCTTGTTAGTATCAGGTGATTGTCGATGTGTAGACTTATTGAATAAACGAGAGATAAATACAATATGCAGTAGATGTCTAAAAACCAAGAATCACAAAATATAATTATTGAGGTGTAGGTACTTCATATATTATTTTTCTGGAAGAGCAAACTTGGCTAAGTGCCAGTACTCTTTTCGTACTCCGTAATAGTGGTAGCGTGAAGATATCTTGTGGCCATGAGCGATGATGACCGCTGATCAATGATTGTATAACGTTCAGCCCCTACCTTACATTGGCTTTGTTCTAAAAAACAGCGCTTTACACTTTCTTACCACGTCGCGTACTTATCACGTTGACGAACTGCAAAGCTCGGGTTCGATTTCCGACAAGGGCGGGCGTTTGTTTGGTGAACTTAAACGTTCGAATAACTCTTTCCGTACTCCGTAATAGTGGTAGCGTGAAGATATCTTGTGGTCATGAGCAATGATGATCGCTGATCAATGATTGTATAACGTTCAGCCCCTACCTTACATTGACTTTGTTCTAAAAAACAGCGCTTTACACTTTCTTACCACGTCGCGTACTTATCTTATGACGTTGACGAACAGCAAAGCTCGGGTTCGATTTCCGACAGGGGCGGGCGTTTGTATGGTGAACTTAAACGTTCAAATAAAGTTTGGGTGTTTATTACATTTATTCTGGTATTTATATTTTTACTTCTGAATATAATATCGTTGACTAACACTCATATCACAAGCAAATTATTTGCTTATTTTGGAGTTAGATCAATATGTGTGATTTGTCCATGGATATTTATTTATTTCTAAGACCATGTCTGGTAAAGTAGACTATACAACGTAAGATTTACAATATATAAACAAATATAATATTATGTAATATGTATTTGTTCTGTATATAATTTTACCTTTGTATGTGTAATCAGTTATATCAGAATATAATAACAGTTGAGAAATATTTTACAAAGGAAGTAGAAAATATTGAATAACCTCGGGCCAAACAATATTTTTGGTTATGCAGTCTGCAACACAAAAGCCTTTTTAATTATTGTTAGGCGTACAATGTCATTATACCATATAGCTGTGTATCACGGAATAATTAACCTCACCCTATATCGTAATGCCAGGGTTATCTACGAACACGCAAAACCTTCCACTCATAAAAATACCGTATGTTGGGTGAATGTTTACGGTGTAAATAGAGGTGGTAGAAGGTCCGGGAATGTATGTGTAAATGTAATGTTTTGAGTACATTACGGTGCATATGGATGGAATATTTTTATCAAACGTGGTATTGTTGAATTGTATAAGGAACAAGCGATGTTTTCGTGTGTTTTGTTAGTGGACTAGGAGTGGGTGCGAGCATCGTCGGAGTGCGGTGCGACGCTGCGCGAGGGTCGCCCTTGTGGCCGCGCGACGCTCCTTGCTATTTTCGGCCTTACATTCCTTATGACTGTTTTTCAATCTAACGTGGAACGCAATGCGATTAAGCCGCTCGTGTCTTTGTTGAATATATAATTTTCGTCATTTCCCAATGTATTTTCTTTAAATAAAGCTTATATTTTTAAATTAAATTGTACGCGTTAGGGCAATATTGCACTGCAGATAATGCACGCAATGATGTGTTTGTGTTAAATCTAGAGGTTGATACATCCGTTATGAATCAAAGTGCCAATGAATGGGACCAGTGTGACGCGAACATAAGGAATCTACGTCGGACTTGTGAATGATAGTGGTCAGTGAAGTGTTTATGGTAGTAACGTAGTCAAATATGGGGCCTACACGGTTACCGTCAACGCCGGAAGAAGAAGAACCCCAGCAAATGCAGATCGAACCAAAAACACCAGAGACGTTAAATCTAAATTGCCCTACTACGTAAGTCTATCACGATATTTAAAAATATTAACTTCTGTCCGCGACTTTTCCTGTGTTTGCAAGTTATCTTCTTTTCAATGTAGCCGGTTATCATCTAGAAGATTTTTCTGTCGTCCCACCTGTAGGTACGTCGCCCAAATTTCTTTATTCTTATATATTTAAAGATTTGTTGCCATGGGCAATAGATTGCACCCCCGTGTCCGGAAGGTAAGGACACAGAAAAATACATAAATTATATTTGTATGAAATCTACTTAAAGAGATTGTACTATGCTCTATAATTTATTCTATATATTAAATTAAATAATTTATAATTAGCAGCTACTTGAAATAAAATGAAAATCGTACTCAATATTATTTTATGTTGTAATCACAAAATCAATTAATATATTTGGTAACGTAATGCATTAGAAAAATTACTTGCGAGTATTGCAACTCTTAATATCACATGTTGTTTATTACCATATTTATATATTGATTAATAGTAAGTATAGGAGCAGATGCACCTCTCTGTAAATAATCCTGGTGGAATCCATGTTTGCAGCTCGTTTTCTCAGTCGGTTAATGTTTAAAAGTTTCTTCTGACATTTAAAAACAGAACAGAAAATTAATTTACTGAACCAGTAAAGTCGTTCTCCAGTTATGGCGTGACCAAAGAAATAGCGAATTCATTTTTTATTGAAATACTAGCTGACACGGCAAACGTTGTTTTGCCATATAAATATTTTAAGTAATTTCATGTTAAGGGTGGACAACCCTTATCACTAAGGGGTATGAAAAATAGATGTTGGCTGATTCTCAGACCTACTCAATATGCTCACAAAATTT
>DVZN01001453.1:0-10155 GCA_018237365.1 Caria ino melicerta
AACTAACCAAATAAATTACATACACTTCACACACTGTAATTCGTATTTTTTTTTTCATTATATTGGAAGGCAAATAAGCAGACGGATTTCCTGATGGTAAGAAACTCACGCCGCCACGACAGATGTGAACAACCCACACTTCAGTTTGCTACGCTTTGGACTGATGACTTAAAGAGGACAGCTGGTAGGTACTGTACTTATGGCGTACCTTGTGGGAGGCCTACGTCCAGCATTGGACTGCATCAGGCTAATGATAATTATTATTATATTTCATTTTCACATAAACTCTGTGAAAAGCGTAAAATGCGCTTAGAGATAAAATAAATTTATTATTTGAGGCATGTACCATACAAAGAACGATAGGCTGGTAAGAGATATGTACGCGTTAACAATGTGTTGTAGATACGGAGGAGAAATGGACAGACCATAACCAGATTAGTAGCTAGAGATAACGCCGCGAAATTATTTCATTTAATCACAGCGCCACTGTCTATGTACATCTGTCACTTTTCATAGCTTCAGTTCCATTAAAATCCGCGTTTAGTGGGACTTGTTTCTTGGTTACGAGTATCGAATAATAAAATCTTCAGAACCAAGGTGTTTGTAAGATTTTAAGTGTAAAAGTATATGTTATTATTCGCACTCACTTTCCCTGCTAGGTAAGCAAACTCACATAAAGATATCGCGTTCAAATTCCACATTAACAACTGAACCTTAAAACTATTTACGCAATGCTAAGCACATTAATTTTCTAGAACTACCATTACAGTACGAGAAGTGTATTAAGACATACACGAATATTCTGGAATATTTTAAAGTAAACAAGACTATGTAACGGATAAATAAAATAGTTATAGTTATTATACGGAAAGAAACGTATCAGATTAATTCTAGATATCATAAATTGTTAAGTGGCAGTCACATTGATCCACAACCACTGGAATTCCTGTTGATATAGTGGAGCAATGTGACAACCACCTAATAAACATTTTAAAGTTTCTCATTAAACATTAATTTTATTAAAAAAATAACAAATTTAGACTCGCACTTGAGCAAAATAAATTGCAACGAAAAATGGATAAATTCTCGCAAAATTTTCTTTCCTAGCTTAGATCTTGTAATTTTGTGAGTATTTATTTCCTTTTATCGTAAAAATGTATATTTCTGACAAATATTTTATTTTTATTAATGCGAAAGAAGCTCTTACTAATTTGGTATTATTAAAATATGTTTTACGTTATTAGTTACATGGGTTTTCTGTTCAAAAATTCTTCCTACATATGACGGTAACACCAACAAAATTTTAAGATATAACATTTGATCGAATTATGGGAAAAATCCAATTCATATTAACTTAGCGCACTCTAAATTAAATTTATTTTACAGAACCAGATATTGTATAATAGCCGGATGTTGACGTGTTCCGTTTTGGAGGTTATGTTAGCCGGTAAACTTACTTTTGCACGAGGCCTAACATCCCGACCTTAGGCTGGCAACACATTATTACCACCTTTGGTGTCTATAGGCAGCATGTTTCTTACCATCAGGAAATCGTCTGCTTGTTTGCTTTCCAATATTATAAAAAAAAATGAATTTATAAGAAATCCAATATTTCTGATCAAGCATAATCAGCAAAAGCGAGCAAAAGAGTATATCAGTATATATAAGCTATGTAAGAACATCATAAAGTTGCCCGTTTTTGATAAGGTATAACCCGCCACTTAAATCAATTTGATACATCGTACTTCTTATAATAATTTGGTAAAACCGAGATTATTAGTAATTAGGTGTATTGTCTTTTCGGTCTTCGTTGTGTTGTCATAAAAATATTATTTTAATGTAGTCGATATTTATGAAATTGTAGTGTACATTATAACATATTTTATTAGACTTAGAAATTAACGAAGGAAACGGTTTGATTACTTCGAAATTGTGGAGACGTCTGTGTGTCTCTTAATGTTCATCAGTTGACGGTGTGTACAGCCAGACAAAAATCTTTGTGTATTTTCTCCAATTTGTACAATCGGCGTATTTGAACATCTTTAATCTTCTATCCCAGATAAGCGTAGGTGAATGTCGTGTAATAAATCTAATGTGGTGACCGCTGAAGAGTGTCGTTTATTTTCGGCTGACCTCCATATCATATCGTGTTTGCTTATGAGTGCTATCAGCCAAATTAGCAGGCGTTTCACTAGCCGTTTAAAAATATTCCATAACCAAAAATCTAAACATTTGACAACAAAATGAAATTTTATAGTAGGTGATTATGCACCGGTCTAATGATTTCTCCCTTCCACAGTATAAACAAGGTAGTAATATACTAAAAGGGGTAAAGCCTAGAATTGCTTTTACGCATCGGTTGTAAGTTTTGCCTATTACTAGAACACCGTCGTTTTAACCGATAGTACACGAGCGTGGAGATGAACCTCTTACAATTGTGTGTGGGACGGATAGAAGATGCCGTCGGTGTGGTGCCGGTGGGCGTCGTAGAGGCGGGACGGCTAGAGGATGCCGTTGGTGTAGTACTGGTAGTTGTCGTAGAGGCGCGTGGAGAGCGAGTGCAGCGCGTCCGTGACGAGGCGGTCGACGAGCGCGGAGAGCTGCGCCTCGGTGCGCGCGGGGTGGAAGCGCGCCCGGAACGCCGCCATGGCCGAGCTGCTGCGAAGGCAGCCCAGCTGCCCGCCTGCAACACCCGCACGTGGTTAGTCATTGGCTTCAATAAGAGGTCGCCCTCAAGACACACACTCCTGGCCTCTAGTAGCCACCCCGAATTACACGCCCGAGCCCGCTTGCCATGTTTACCCACTAGCATAACAACCACAGCATCATGATACAATATGGGAGTAAGCGAAACCATACTTCCGGCGTTTAAACGTTTAAACGAAAGAAGATAACGTTACCCTATCCGTCTCTCTCTTCTTACTCATTTAACGCTTACACAGTAAGAACATCCTAACAAACTATCGAGTCGTTCTGCTATACCACCTTTGCTCACTAATTGCGCATGTGTGTGCTGAAAGATAAATAGGGTACCAGACTTAGTTAATCTATCTATAATTACTTGTATGGTAACGAAGACAATCGACAATGCTAGAGTTCGATCCCCAATGAGAACAAGAATTTGTGTGACGAAAACGCATTATATATTTTTTAAGCCTGAATATATATCTCATTTACTTATACTTATCTATCTATATATTAATAACGTTGACACAAATACACACGTAGGTATGAAGGTGTCTCTCTTTTAGTTCTGACATATCGTAAATAAACAGGATTTTACGATTGAGACGAATATACTTATTTCTAGATTTGCATGGTAGTAAAGACGCTAATATCCTTACAATTGAAACTTTACAGCCTACCTTAACAACAGCTATGCATATTACAAATGCCTATAGACGGTGAATATTTCTTACCATAACAAATTTTGTCTACATGCTCCCATATTGACGTTTCAAACTTGTACTCACCCATTCGCATAGTATCAGCGAGATGTATAATCTGGTCGCAGTGTTTCCTAGCGGCGATCAGTCCTCGCAGTATTAGTATCTTGAAGTAGGCGAACATGTCTGAACTTTCGCCATCCATGACCTCAACGAACTCACCCGTTAACTGTCACAAATAAACGACAAATTAGCATACACATAGCCCAGAGTCCATTATTATAAATATAACAAGTGATTTAACTTTTAACATAAGTTTTAATATTTGGTCCTTCGAGCCGGATATATCTAAGAATTGTAATTAATTTATGAGGCTACTTATGACTACTGTACAGGGAAAAAACACCACCTATTTAAATGATATTTTGAGTCAGTCTCGCTTATGTAAAAACGTAGGTTTACATGAAGGTGTAATTGATTTACGATCATTCAGCAATTAACAATTATAAAAAATGAAGATTTAACATTTGGTCCATCGAGTCAGATGTAATCATTTACACAAATAAAGGTACAATAAAAACCCTAGAGTTTTATTTGATCTAGAACGTAAAATTATACTGATATTTTATATCCTATAAAGTCAATTCAACAAACTTACCTTAAAGGGTGAACTTTCAAATCCTAAATTCTTGGGTGATATAGAGAATATAAATCCAAAGTCAATGTGTATGATGTGACCTGCGCTGTCTAGTAGAATGTTTCCATTGTGCCTGAAAACAATCAAGTTACTCTTTCAATTTTTTTTTCATAATATTAAACAACAAACAGGCAAATTCCTTGATGCTAACAATTACTTGACAGTGAGTTGTATTTTTTGCCATTAAGAAATCCGCGCCGCAAATAAATTAAAATACTAATGTTATTAATGGTGCGTTAAAATAAGCCTGGAATGTTGAGTAGATTATAAATCATTATATAAAAGCTACCTTACTCTTCACATCGAAACACAACATTGGCGAGCACAGACATTACGCAAGAATAGGTAAAGTGATGCAGTTAGTGATCCGGATAAGCCACCGCAAATTTCTACCCCTTTCAACGAAAGTTAGCAGCAAAGAAACATATGCATTTTAAGACTTGCTTGGCAGATAGGTGATTGCTATAATCTTAAAGAACCCTTAACCAACATCTTAAACACCAAAGTGAGCTTTACTTTTTTTCCAAACAGCCCACGTCATTTAGCGGATTTCGCAGCCTTAAAATAAATATTTAGATACCAACCTGTCTTTTAGTTGTAAAAGGTAGCTCGTCAACGCATATGCGGCTGCGGATTCGACAAAATTCTTTTGCGCTTTAAGGAAGCCTTCGCTATTCGGTGGGCCGTGTTCCAACTCCAACCAAGCTCGAAGCGATTTGCCGGATTGTTTCTTGATTTGGTGCAGAGATACTGAATTTAACACCTGAAATATATACATACATTTTTATTTATCTTCCGATAATTTTCTTGAAAAAATTCTAGAGTACATTTTTAAGTTTCTTTTTAGAGGATGCCATAACTCAGGTTTCCTTACTCTTCTGTATACCATTTTTTTAAATAGCACTTATAGCTTTAATGACATTTCCATACATTCAGTTATGTCACTCTCTACGCCTTAAGTAGTAAAATCACGCTTTAAAAAGTCATATTAATAGGAATGTATAATATTTCCATTGTACTACGGTGTACATGTAATATTCCATATGATCATCTCGCTGGCCGAGTGATAACCTTACCACGTCGACAAATAGCGAGGCTCGGGTTCGATTGCCAGCGGGCGTTTGTGTGTTGAACATAGACGTTCGCAGTTCTGGGTCTGGGTGTTTATTAAATTTATTCTGGTATTTATAAATGTATTTCTATGTATATTAATCGTTGACTAACACCCATAACACAAGCAAATAATTTGCTTGCTTTGGATTTAACAGTATTTGTGTGTAACAGGGATATTTATTTATTTATTGTGTTTGTATTGAATATTGCTTTAAAGTTTAACGTTTTGCGTATATTATGTACAATCCGCACAAAAATAGTAGTTGCTAAGTACGGCAATGATTTCCTTATGAAAGTCGTATGGTGGTTCTTCACACAGTGTTGACACTTTTTAACATCTACTCTTTTTGGACAATCTGAAGTGTCGAATATTCCTAAGACCCTTATGGGTTTATACCCAGCATCTATGATGTTAATGTTGAATTTTGCTTGGACGATCCAGTATTCCTTACCTATATTATGAAGTCGAATATTCTTTAAACTCATTGCGTATATTGTGTAGTGACGAATATTTCTTGAGCCAGTAATCGAATCGTATATTTTTTGCATTTATAACGCCAAAGAAACAGTTTCTGTTTAGTTAGATTTTTTTTAGATGTTAAAAATGTTTTTCTATCGCGTTAATTAGAAAATATGGCTATTATATATGGTGTCTTGAATATTTATTGCGCATTTAGAATGAACTCTAAAATCAGCTGTAACCCCATTTACTCGAATTCATGACCTTAAAACCTGATCTCGCTATTGATATGAAAATATATTTCTACATGTTGTTAAACGTTTAGAAATTTCATGTTTTTGATAGTTTTTACAATTATATACGACTAAATCGCCAAGAAAACTTTTTACAAGGAATAAATTCTGAATTTAAAAATTTACTTTTCTTTTAAAATGTAACCCATTAAACTGTTACTAGTGGCTTCGCCTGCGTAGTTAAAATAAAAATATAAATTAAAATACTGCTGTTATTACGCACATAATGCCTTTATTTCATTCTATTATTTTTTTATCAGTTCCAAGCTACGTATTAAGTTATACTAATTTTTAACTTAGATCTCATGCGATATAATTGAGAGAACAGCATTCAATTTTAACCAATAGTTTTTGCGTGTTGTGAGAAATAACATTTTGTTTGATTCAAAAACTTTTTAATATTTTTTTTAAATTAATTTAATACTTTCTATATATTTAGACTAGTTGAGGTATTGTAACTAGCTATTCACATTGAACATTTGTTTGTTTCTTTACTATAATATTCTCTACTTTATGTATTATGTATCATACTTAAAAACATACCTTTCTATTCACCCTGCTATTAATAAAGACCTCATAAAATATATAACGTAGTTTAAACGCCTAATACTGCTAAAGATGAAGGGAAGCAAGTTTGTGTGGAGTATAGTTACCGGCTGTATGAGGCCGGACTCCCGGTCGAGGCACAGGATCTCGTAGGGGCGCAGGCGCAGCGGCACGCGCTCGAGGTCCCACACGGCCTGCAGCCGCCGCAGCAGCTGCGCGGCCAGCAGCTCCTGCCGCAGGTCGTCGCCCACCTTCACGATGCAGCCCAGCAGCCGCCAGCCCGCCAGCGCGCCGTACGGGGACGACGAGCGCATACGCGACAACTTGCTCTCCCACGACTCCTGCGCCCCAAGACAAATCGTACACATACATACATCTATGACATACTTATACAAGGTGTAGATTTAATCATCGGCAAAAATCAAAGAGTGTTTGTTATACACAGAGCATGGTATACTAGCTATGTCTGCAAATATAATGTCAACTTATTTTTAACCAAATATCCGTTATTTTTACCTGACCCTCACTGGGTTTCAATGTCTTGCAACGACTCGCCCGGATTGATATCACCGACTTACCTATTCCTACCACCAACAGAGAAGGAACAGACACGTCATGTAATGTGCCTATCATATTGAAAAGTAAGTTTACCGGTTGTTCTTTCCTTCAAACCAGAACACGCCAGCGACATGCACGGAATCTATCGTGGCACCAATAAAACCTACGCTCACCTCTTACGAGTTGCGTGATAGGTAAGCAATTGACTTATTCTTCAACGGAACCTGGGACCAACATAGAGGTAGCTTTAACTTGTTACTGTCTACTAGCTTTTTGATCTATGAAAGGTCAACCAGATATTCTAGTTAGGTCACAGCATTGCATTTAATAGCGTTTTTTTAGGATAAATATTACACTCATTATCTCCTGTCCCTATGAACGACGACTGCCAAAATAATATTATTTTCCTATTTTAAAATTCTAAATTGGCAGTGGTCACATCAGTCGCAGAACCGATGGTCGGTGGAGTAAACGGGTTCTCGAATGGTGCCCACGGCTTGGTAAACGTAGTGTTGGATGCTCTCCGGCCAGATGGACCGACGATTTAAAAAGGGCAGCTGGTAGTGACTGGATGATGAAAGCGGGAGATTGTGTCCTGTGGCATACTTTGGGGGAAGCCTACGTCCTGCAGTGGACTGCAAAAGGCTGATGTATGTATGTATGTATGTATGTATTTTAAAATTAATACTACTATTAACCACATTATTACAGGTGATCAACACCTGTTAGTTTATTCGGTCTTATAAGAAGCGTCGCAAGCTATGAAGCTCTTAAGAACTTACAATTACGAACGACAGCTCTACTAAGTGACTCCAGCTGACCCTATCTGTCCACACCTCGCTACGCCCATGAGGTGATCATCTATTCACTTGAACTCTTGCTACTTAAAAATATACAAAGAGCTGAAATGGGTTTTATTACACCATAAATTACAAAAAATATTCCGTAATGGTTAACAATTTTTAATCTATAGGATGCTCATCCAATCTCAAATATATAAATATATTAGTTCCCCCAATCATTTCATAGAATCGTTAATATTCTAATTTCACAAAATCACAAATTTACATCCTGTAAAGAAGATAGTGCTGTTTTTAAAATTACATAACTAGTGCTAATAATTGTAGCGTAGATTGATATCGGCGAACCAAACTCCGAGCAAATTTTAGTTTCGATTAATTAATCATGAATGTAGGTCAAGAATAAACATTTAAGGACGAAGCGGTTTATGTAACGATAAGAATTCGAGTGATAAAGTATTTGAATTTTGTGACTCATTACAAAGTAATTAGGATCATGACTCATCGTGTGAATGAGATCTATTGAAAAATACTTTCACCATCTTTGGATTTATGTTTATGGTCAACAAAGCAATAATAAATAAATAAATAAATATCCCGGGACAAATCACACATATTGATTGACCCAGAGTAAGCGAATTATTTGCTTGTCTTATGGGTCAACGATATTATACATAGAAATACATACTTTTTTTTCGAAATGAATTATATCTGATAGCCGGCTCGGCCTCTACAGCTCAATGGGCGTTTGGGCAGAACGTGAGCGTTCTGCCGAGTAACAAGTGTAGACAAAAATCGAAGAATAAGACAAGAACTTGAGGAGAATATGTAAATCGGTTCCATATTTCCGTTTCTCGTATTTTTCTTGCGTTCTTGCGAGATTCTCGCGTGAATGTGGAGCGGGCTTAAAATCAGTTCTAATACGTACCGTAACCGCAACATCGCACTAGTAACTGTAGACGGGAAACTACAATGTAAGGAATGGGATAATTGCTCGAATGCAATATTATGGTAAATATTTCACACCGATATCAAATGGGCAAATTGTGGCCAGATTAATGCCGTCGCTACAGGATGCTCGTTTATTACACTACGAATTGTTTTTATTGTACACGTTGTGTACTGTACTACTAAAGAGTATTCATATGTTTGAATGAATTAACACTTGTAATTACAAATCACTTATCACTCACTACTTAAGTGATTTGTGAAACAGTACAAGTATACATTCATTGAATATGATGAATATGAATATGTGGAGATTTTACCAAGAGCCGACGATGGGAAATATCAAATATCTCAAATTGTATTTCACCTGTAATCAAACTGCTATTTTATCTATTTTAAACTGCTATATTGCTTCAAAATTTTGCTAAAAAGAGAATATTAAATCAAATGTTTTGCATATATATATTATAGGTCTGGAATACCCAACAGGGTAAAAGTCATTTAAAAATAAATAAATCAATCAAAGGAATTCTAGAGAAAATATCAAGATTATTTACCTAGTACGAGTGAGTACACTCATAAAGCTGATTTTTCTTTTGTCTTTGAGTCAGTTTGTTTTACATCCGAAAAAAAAATCTGAGCCAACATTTATCTGATTTCATTTCCATCCACAAGTAAGAACGCAACTAATAATCTGAATCATAGTTTATGAAAACTGATAAGTTGAAGCTAATACATTCATTTGCATTTGTAGGATTTCGAAGCCGTGAGCATTTGTTAGTTTGTTACAGTTGAAAAGTAGTTTTTTTTTGAGTTATTTTTTTGTTGAAAAGTAGTTTTTTTACGATGGGAAGTGTAGAACATAGTTTTTTTTGTTATTTCAAACGAACATGGTTCTTCTGATGATAAGAAACGTTTACGCTAGTCATTAAAATAATATCATTTCAAATTTGTTTATAATACTAATTTTATTGAAGTCTAGCAGTTACCTTCTTATCTTTCTTCTCATTTAATCCAAAGTCCTATATAATTTCTAAATAAGAACCGTCTCGCTGGCCGAGTGGTAACATAGCTGCCATACCATGTTGACGAATAGCGAGGCTCGGGTTCCATTCCCGAAGGGGGCGGGCGTTTGTGTGATGAACATAGACTTTCGTATTTCTGGGTCTGGATGTTTATTAAAATTGCTGTATTTATATATGTATTTCTTTTATTACGTTGACTAACACGCATATCACAAGCAAATAATTTGCTTACTTTGGGCGTGACGGTATTTATGTTACGACCGCTAGCCGCTTAGGTCCCGGGTTCAATTCCCAGGTCGGGCAACTTTTCTTAAAATGTTTTTCAGATT